>CAJPIZ010000310.1:0-27313 GCA_905368565.1 Medioppia subpectinata
GTAATCACAAAAACCGCGGGGACACTTTCATTTGACTGGTTAGATAACTTATATAAATGAGATGTTAAAAATAATTAAATTAATTTATTTACCGCAATTAATGTCAATTTATTAAGTCTAGCAAAGCCTCCAATAGTGAACCCAAACGAACGCGTATTTCGTACGACATTCGCAAACATAAACCACTCGTGATATTCAGTGCTCGACAACTGATTGGTGTTTATATCGTCTAAAACCGTCACAATATCTAAACATTTAGCCCAAACCCGACCGCATATAAAACACGATGCAATCAATTGTATAGTATATTGCAACATGAATGCACCTTTGCTGGCATTCTTCTGTGGCTGTCTAACGCGGCTTCAGTCGAGTGCTGTTGAGCGGGCGTTACCTATGACTTACGTGTGCCGCTCGTCGGTACGTCCACCGACGCACCGTCGGTCCGCGTACCGACTTGAGGTCTGTGCCCACTCTCGTGACCGCTGTGTCCGGTAGATCACCACAGGTTGCTTCTCTCGCGTAATTAGTAGTTATAATAATAGCACAATGTTATAATAAAATGCACACAATGTTAGAACAAAACGTTTTATTTAATAGTAAAATAAAGTTAAACTAAAACTATGTTTCTCGGCTTAAGAGAGAACACTATCCCTCTCTCACTATACGCACGTTACGTGCAGTGAGAGAGATAACTACCAAAAAAAAGCCCCGAATGTTGGGAAACACTGCCCTTATATAGACAAGTATACGTTGGGAGTGATATAACATTCCTAAAAAGTAAAGACTAACACTAATGGCCCAATCATTGCACAAGAAGATGATGTAATGTTAAACTACAGTTAAACCTAAGTACAGTATACTCTGCAGTATTGCTGCAATATGAAATACTAGTTATTGCTAAAATTATAGCATAAGTTGCAATTAAAGGTACGTCTTTAACTCGGGTAATAATTAATATAAAAAACATTATATAATATATTGTGGTTATAACATTAAATACAGATAATATTGACAATTTTGCATCTATTTGGTTGATTACATCATTAATTGTAAGAAAAATGCTTTTATAATAACGTAAGTTAGACGTGACAAAATTACCAGGTGTATCTATAAACATAATAATTTGTTTATATAAATAGTTTAATTAACTATTATTTATATTAAATTATTTTGATTTAATTTTAATTATATAAAAATAATTATATCATTTTACTAACTTTTGTGTTGAGCTACTTTATTTTTCATTGATTTGCATAATTGATTAAGTAAATTGCAGCAATATACTGAAATGAGCCAGGTGATAGTTGGACACATCCAACCCATATACAAAGTAAGTGCAACTTCAATATTGCCAAAAATGATAAATAAATTATCACTAAATAGTATAATATTTCTGGCGCATTGTGCAAATACTATAATTGTGTGAATTAGCCAAATCAACAATGTAAAACAAAATGGCCAATCAATTGAGTTTGTCATGCGAGAATAAATGCCAAGTTTACGGTAAACAATGTACCATAAAGTAAACCCATAACGGTTTAAAAAATATATCACGTACAATTTCTGGGCCCGCATTATAATACTTACATAAAATATTATCTTATTAATTGTTTTACCCACTGATTTATCTAGGTTATTTTCTGATACTTTACTTAAATCAAGTAAATAGACAAAGATCACATCAAATAATATTGATATCCCAAATGCCATGTAACCGTAATATCGCCAAAATTGATTAATGTAGATTTGTTCTCGATTATCAAAGTCTAATCCACCATGTGTTAATCCTGTTAGCCTATTAAACCACAATAGTATCATTGCTAGTATATGGACATGTTTATTTAAAATAATCATTATGAATACTTATACTTTTTATTAATAAGTTATTTTTATGAAAATGACATTTCAAGTTATGTAAAGTTACTTTATATTATTAACAAAATACTTATATATTAGATAACTCGTGATAAAATATCAAAGTCAATAAAACGAAATGATATTAACCTTCTTTCATTTAGAAAGTAATTGTGATATATACAAAGTTCTAATAAATATTAATTAAATGTTATTACTTTTCTAATAAAAGTAATTAATTTCAATGTTTATGAAAACAAATATGAATACAGTACGGACCGTGACATACACTTTAGGCGCCCTAAGTAACCATGATCGTTTTATATAAAATAAATAATTAATTCACAAATTATCATAACATTCACAACAAAAACCTAGATGACCCGGCATGCAATCTATGCAACAAATAAAACCTGGTGTGGCCCTAGATAGCGTGTTTATTGGTCGTAGGGTTGACCACATGTATTATACCATATCTGTACAAAATCTGGTTCCTATACCCGGATATCATTGGTATATTCGCTGGCGGTATAGACGCGGTGTCGTCGGTTAATTGGGTGGTTGTGAGATATGTGAATAGGACTGCGGGGGCCATACCGTACAGGTCACACAATTCTCGCCGACCCTGTCATCACTCATAGCGCCGCAAATCATGAACCCATTTGTCTCCCAACACATTATACAGTACACGCTGTGTGTTGACAACAATAACACGCTGTTATTTACCGAGATGTCAATCAATGGACAGTTGGCCACCGCTACCGGGTAGAGACATACCGTGCCTGACGTCCACTGTTAGCGCAGGCAATGGTTGGCAACGATATAATAGTTGGCGTATGGGGAGCGGTAGTGTCGCCAACTTTCACATACATTGTACATACCGTTCAACTTTATGGACGCAATAATCAGTGGCGCTTTGGCTTACTTATAGGTGCCCTCAACTCTTACCACGCGGTATATACCACGTGTGATTCAGACGCGCGTGTCATCCGTATGGATTGGGACAGGACTGCGACGGGCCATACCGTAGAGGCCTTACAGTTCTCGCTGGTGGTGTCGGCGCTGATTGTACGGCAAGTTATGAAGTGACCGCTCGCTCGCGATAAGTTTGCTGATCAACACTGAACTCGCAGGCAGGGGTCACGCAATACGGTATGCGTTGGACAGTACGGGTGATCCGGTGGCGGCGGAACCATTGACTACAACCACTGCCCCATTAGACAAGTGTTAACAATCGGGAACCCAAACCCGATTCATAGGCATCGATACACACGAGCGAAGAGTCCATCAAATGATTGACAAATACAATGAAAAAACAGATGAAACAAGTGATGCAAACGAAGGAAGAATACAACGAAAACGTGAATCAATTGCTGAATAAGACAGTAAACCATGGATTAAATGAAGACACAGATAATCGCTAAACGGGGGGAAAACTTACAACAAATACAACAAAATAATAAATACAAAAATCAATACAAAAAAATTACACAAAAAATAACAAAAATCGATACAAAACTTAATAAAATTAATAATTAATTGGTTTAACAATAATATAATAAGTTGTTTGAGATGTGGTGTCGATAGTTGGCTGGTCTTTAGGAATGACATCCAATACATGCACGTGAATCAATCGGATCCCCTAAACACAATAAAGTTAAACACTTGGTCTAAAAGACAAAGTGATGGTTCACTTACTTATCAATCCATAATTGGCTGCCATCTAAATAGCCCTCTCATCGCAGGTAATCATAACTCCCGCCGATGTTATGGCCACTGTATGACCGCACTCGCAAACCCCCAGCCAATCACGTGCGGAGTCTAAGCTTACTAACGAGCGTCTTCGGCATCAACCGCACAACACGTGATGGCCAGTGGTTTACAAGTGTTGCCAACAGTGCCAACTAATCCATCCATTAGTTCAATGCTTTTTGATAGATGACTGAAACCGGTGTTCAGCCTATTGTTAAGTGACGGTTGAGACCGACTGTTGTTCCGTCCTTTACATCTTCGGCGGTGTTTTGCGCGGTTCTGACCATCGGTTCCTTTGAACACAAAAAACATTAAACACGTGGTCTCGAAGACAAAGTCATGGCTTAAGTTCACTTTAAAGTTTGATTGTAATCATAGAGTAGTATCAAACAGAGATCACTTACATCGGATCCATCGGTGATTAGCTGTTGATGTCTTCTGCTGATTAGCTGTTGAATTCAACCATTGATGTCATAACTGACTGATTGTCTCATCAGATAATCGATGTCCCGATGGCTGATATTTTCACAAATAGGACTTTTTGCTCAATTTTAGTTACAATTGTAAAAAAAAATAAAACCAATAATAACTTATAATTTATAAGTATTTTATCATTGATTACTAATCAATGATTAGTCATTTGGTAAATACCATGCTCACATTTATAGCTCGCACACAAATACTATTATGCATTAACAATGAGAGACTATCATAAATACTCTGGATTTCTGTCAGTTGTAATCCATCACTTGATGATATAAATAAGTACACAAAAGTGATATCAAATACTAGTATTAACCCAAACGGAAAGTAACCGTAAAATCGCCAAAAGCGGTTAACATAGAGGTGACCGCTAGAGGTAATGTCTACTCCGCCATATGTTAATCCAATTAACCTATTAAACCATATTAGTATTTTTGCAATTAATATATAATCATTATTTATATTAAACATGTTTAATTCGTTTTGAAATGTCTGTGTGTTTAAGTATTTGGTGTTTTTACTTTCATTAAGACATGTAACATATTAAAATGGTTACTAATTTAGTAAATGTCAATTTGCAGTACTTTAATTTATACTTTGCTATATCAATAAATCACTTTATTAAAAATAAATGCAAAAATATTTACTTATATTATTTGTATAACAATATAACATTGTTTTCTAATTAAATCTGTTTTTGATATACAATAATATCTGTAATGTTTTTGATTAAATTTTATTGATTTATTCTAAAGTAAATTATTAAACTATATTTTTCATTTGTCATCAAAACATGTATTACGTAATGTAATTATTTATTTTTAATTAGATAGTTAATGTATTAAATTAATTATATATTAGCATACTAATATTCTAAAATAAATAATTTGATTTCTAAATTAAATATATTAGTCATGTTTACTAATTTAAAAAAAATTAAATAATAAATATAAATATAGTGAGAATAATAACAGAATTTAATAAATAGGTAATAATTAAAAATCTAATTTTAGGAACGCTTGTATTTAGTTTTGTGCATTTTTTAAAAAATTTTAACCGAGTCAATACTTTCCCGACTTAAACTATTCGACTATATGAAAAATAATATTTAACTATGATTTTTAGACAATTTACAGTTTAAGATCAAAAATAGGTAAAATGTCTACAGAAATATTAAGGCAAATAAATTTTATACAGAAATAACATTTAATATAAATATTATCATTTTGTAATAATAATGAAACCGCAAAATTTTGCTGAAATTAATTGTAGTTATTGTTAATAATTCTATTTATTAATTACAGTAATTTATATACAGTATGATTTTTAAAATGCGTTTAATAACCAAAAGTAATGAAAGCCACAAACTGGGATTTTTAATTTATTACTTTAAAATTTAATTACAGTTTAATTTAATTTAATAAAATCAAATGATCATTATACCAATAAATATTCTGTAATAGATTTTAAATACAAATATTTGCAAGTTTGATTATAATTTCTGGTTATATGCATATTTTCATTTGAGAATACTCACTTATTATTTTCTATTGGTTGTGACTATATCCCAATAATGCCTAGATTGTAATGTATGAGTCATTATATAATAAGATTCATATAGAATTTTTAATTATTGATTTGTAATTTAATTCTATTATCTTCAGTAAAAATATGAATAACAATTATAAAATCTAATTGAAAAAAATTAATCAATAAATAATGAATTAAATTAGAACATAGTGTATTAAAAACTTCATAATTGCAAAAATAATTGATTGTGAATAATTTCCAAAAGGTAAAGCCCATATTTTGCTTAGGAATTAGCCATTTATTATTCAAAACTTATTTCCACGAGTTTGCAATAAAATAACCGTATAATTCAATATAAATGCAAATATCTGAAAAGATTAGATCATTTATAGTAACTAAAAAAATATATAATAAAGTATATCTAATTTACAGCAATTAATGTTGATTTATTAAGTCTAGCAAAGCCTCCAATAGTGAACCCAAACGTACGGGTATTTCGTACGACATTCGCAAACATAAGCCACTCGTGATATTCAGTGCTCGACAACTGATCGGTGTTTATATCGTCCAAAATCGTCACAACTTTACAACATTTACCCCAAACTCGTTCGCATATAAAACACGACGCAATCATTTGTATTGCATATGAAATACAGTTTATCATTAAAATTTTGACGTAACCGCTAAGAGTAGGCACATCTTTGATTAGGGTTAAAACTAATATATAATACATTACATAATATATAGTATTTATTGTATTAAATATGGTAATCAAAGAAAACTTCTCGTCCATCTCGTTGATAGTATTGTTAATATTAACAAACATGCGTTTGTAATTTTGCAAGTTAAACATGGTTATGTTGTTAGTTTTGCCTAATATAAAATAAATAACATTATATATTGTCATTTTATTTATAAAATTTTACTTGTTTTAATTTTATGAGCAAGAGAGTTGTGCATTTGATCAAGCACATTGCAACAATATGTAGATATTAACCAGATGATACTAGGACCAATCCATGCCGTATACAGAGTAATTGTCAGCTCAACATTACCCCCAATGTAAAATAAATCACGTCTATATGAAAGATTTTGAATAAACATAGAAAATATGGTAATTGAGTGAATAAACCAGATGAAAAATACAAAACAACAAGGTCGATCAATTATATTTGCTAAACGGGTATAAGAACCAAGTTCACGATAAACGGTGTCCCATATACCAAAACCATAACAATTTAAATAATAAACAACGTACAATTTCTGGCATTTCATTATTATATGTGAAATAAATAAAATGTGATTTAATGTTTGTCCCAGGGCCATTTCTGTCTGTTGTAATCCATTGCTAGATAATGCAAATAAACACATAAAAGTGATGTCAAATACAACTATTAAAGCGACGGGAATATAGCCGTAATAGCGCCAGAATTGGTTGACGTAGAGGTGTCCGCCAGCGTCAATGTCTAATCCACCATATGTTAATCCGGTCAGTCTATTAAACCATAATAGTATTCTTGCAATCAGGATGTAATGCTTATTTAAATTAAACATGTTTAAATGCACTTAATAGTTTTAATTGTGAATATTTTTAGAGTTGACAATTTGACATTTATAGAATAAATGTAATTTATTTTATGTATATTATTTTCTAAATAATAAGTTATTATTAATAACATCAAGTATTTTATTAAGATATTCAATTATTTTAAGTAAAATTCTGTAATTGAAATAATATTGACTATACATTTATTTAATTTTTTGTTTATTTACACATTATGCATTTACTAAAAAATAATATCAATATTTAATGATTGCATGCATTAAATGATTGGATCTATTGTTAAAAAACAGACGTAAAAAACAGTGTTAAAATATTCTAATTTTTTGATCCAATATTTAGGTTATATTGTACTACTACAATAATAAACATGAAATAAATGTTTAGTTACAGTATTATTGATATTCATTATTGTATGTATGTCAACTTTCAAACTATACTTGATGTTATTATTCAGAAAATAAATAAATAAATTACCTTTATTTTTATAAATATCAAATTGTTAACTCTAAAAATATTCACAGTTAAAACTATTAATTGCATTTAAACATGTTTAATTTAAATAAGCATTACATCCTGATTGCAAAAATACTAATATGGTTTAATAGAAATTATATTATAATATACATTATTTGTTATTATGAATGTAAAATATATTTCAGTTATAAAAATGTAAAAATAAATAACGATAATATAAGTAAATGACTTTCTATATGATACAACAACATTTAGATAAAAATCAAATATAACTTAACAAATAAATTTGATAATAACAATAAAATTATAATTATTATTGATTTAATGATAAAATTACAAAAATAAATTGCGACAAATTAAACATTCAAAATTAATTTCCACGAGTTTGCAATAAAATAACAGTATAATTCAATATAAATACGCATATCTATCAGGAAATAAAATAAATTTAAGTAAATAATAATCTTTTGAACAAGGTTAGTTTAATTTACTGCAATTAATGTTGACTTATTAAGTCCAGCAAAGCCTCCAATAGTGAATCCAAAAGTACGTGTATTTCGTACGACATTTGCAAACATAAGCCATTCTTGACGTTCACTTTCCAATAACTTATTGGCGTTTATGTCGTCCAAAATCGTCACAACTTTACAACATTTACCCCAAACTCGTCCGCATATAATACACGAAGCAATCAATTGTATAGAATATGAAGTACTGTTTATTCCCAAAACTATTGCATAGATGGCAATCGCCGGCTCATCTTTATTCACGGTTATAATAAATATAGTGAACATTATATTGAATATAGTATTAACAGTATTAATGATGGTAAATAGGGACAATTTTCCATCTAGTTCATTAATTGTGTTATTGATGCCAATAAACATTTGCTTGTAATCTTGCAAGTGAAGCATGTTTGTATTTTCAGTTTTGCCTAGATGAAAATAAATAATATTATATATTTTATATAATTTTTAAATTTTAATACTTTTATTAATTTTGATTTTCCGAGAAAGTAAGTTATGAATTTGATTTAGAACATTACAACAATATATTGATATAAGCCAGATAAATAAGGGACCAATCCATGACATATACAGTGTAATAGTCACCTCAATGTAACCTCCCGTGTAAAACAATTTATACGAATGAAATATTATGTTATAAGCAAACATACAAAATATTATAATTGTGTGAATGAGCCAGATCAAAAATACCAAACAACATGGCCAATCAATTATGTTTGCAAAGCAAGTATAAGGACCAAGTTTAGAATAAACCAGTTTCCAAAAATCATAACCATTGCGATTTAAATAATACACCACGTATACTTTCTGGCATTGTATTATGGCATTCATTAAAAATAAAATATAATTGCCCGTTTGACCAACGACCTTTTCGGTCATATCCAGTTCTACCTTTGATGAGGCGAATAAATAAATAAAAGATACGTGAAATATGAGTAATAAACCAAATATAATATAACCATAATAGAGCCAAAATCGGTTAACGTAGAGGTGTCCGCCAGCGTCAATATCTAATCCACCATAGGTCAATCCGGTTAGCCTATGAAACCATAATAGTATCTTTGCTATCAAGGTGTAATGCTTATTTAAAATAAACATGCTTTAATTACTAAAGTTTTAGTTTAAATTGTAGTTTAATTTTGTTGATCAGTTCGCCTTTCACGTTTTTTATTTTATATATAATAAATTGTGGTAAATTGTTATTCTTGAAAATGAAATGTTGTATAGCACTATATGTTGAACAAACGATGACTCAATTGAAATAATATTAATTATATATCAACATATTATTTTAATTAAATTCTGTTTACAATTATGTTTATCAATATTTTTCTATTTATTGTACTCAAGCCAATTGTATATATTGTTTGCAAAGCAAACATTTTAGATTAAAATATATTAATATTTATATTTTATTGAAATGATATATTACATGATATGGTAAATACAAATATTGTATTTTACTTTTTCACAATATTACATATTAATCAAGATTATTGATTTATAAACTATACAATAATTAAATATACTTTCTTATTATTTAAATATTATTCTATTAGCTATTCAGATATTATTGATTTTTAAATGCATTAATTTAGATAAATAGATAAGTGTAAAGTATTTATTTTTAATTATTATAATATAACCATTCTTATACAACAAGATCGGTTAATTCAGGATTTGAATTATTAATTATTGATTTGTAATTTAATTCAATTATTTTCAGCAGAAATATAATTAATATGGACAAAATCTATTACAAAAAAAATTAATATTAACATAATAAATTATTAGTAAACATTAAAACTAACTTCATAACTGCGAAAATAATTGATGGTAAATAATTTCCAACAGGTAAAGCCCACATTTTTCTTAGCCATTCGTTCAATAAAACCATTAAGCTTTTCAAAAAATATATATGTTAAAATTTATTAAACAAACATATTTACATAAACATCAATACTTTAACCATAATCCAGATCATAAAGTGAGTGTAACGAATCCGAGCGTTACTAGCAATTAGCCCGTTAACAATTTTGTACGACATTTTTGCCTCGCTATTTACCGCCGACGCCGTAAATATAACAAATAAAAATAATGACGTATCAACTATTAATACATATACGTAAACCATTTTAACCATGATCTGCATTGTGACAAACAACGATGTAAAAGCTAATACAGTTGTGGCGGACCCAAATGCGCCCCAAAAGCATAGCAAAGCCTTTGACCAATAGGTGGCGTTGTATTCACTGATATCGCGGTATATCGCATAAAAATCGGCAATAATTTTATTCATTAAAACCATATTTAAGGATTGTTTTCCCCGCATTGCAAGCAGTTTCCGGTGCAGTGCCTTCAGGCGAAGCCGAAAGTACAGGCATATGATGTAGAAATAACTCAATGGGTATAACAAATAGTTCCAGAAATAGTAGTCCCAAACATAAAATAAAATACCATGAGGTATACCAAATAACAGAGTATTTGTCAACGTGGTGCACATGTAATAAGGTATGACCATGCACCAGAACGCCCCGATGCCTATTATATGAGGGTTCACTTTGGACAATTTGCATAGGAACCGGCATCGTTTGACCAATAGTTTAACCTCGTGTTCATTAGTGAGACCCACCTGTCGAGGGTTTATCCTACCGGACATCATGTGAAATACAGCCAGAAATTTGGGTTTAATGCCATTCAAGTAGTTGTAGTAATAAATAAATTGCATGTTCATTGATGATAAGGGGAACAGGGTAAAATACAGATTGTTTAGCATGCTAATGCCCATGAATCTACCATAATCACCTAACATAATTGCCACTTGTTCGTCGGTAACAAATAGACAGCATACGTGAAATATCCAGAATATAAGCAAGGTGATAAATGCCAACACAGGTGTATTATACCATTTCCTGTGACCAGATTTATAGTCTGTTTCAAATAAATCCAAACCAATTCTATATAAATTTATTGACGCCTCTTTGTAGCCATCTCTCGGTGCCAGTAATTTATCAGAATCAAAATTTTTAATCATTTTAATTTTAACAAAGATAATTGTTGATAAATACAATAGAATTAAAAATTTTAATAAATGTAATTATGCAATTAAAATTTGAATAGAAATTGAAAATTTAAAATTTTATAACTTATTAACTAAAGTCACTATAACTAACAAAATTCTATCAAAACTTTCTATAAGAAATGGACTTTTATAGATAATTTTCTTATGTTAATTGTTTATATTAATACTACATATAAATATTTAGTTATAAAGTTTATTAAGTGCATTTAAGTGAAATTCAATTAATTCAGTATATTTTCATTAATATTTCTATATAATTGTAATATTTATTACAAATTTATATAATTATGAAATTTAATGTTTTATTAAAATAACATTTATAATATGCTTTTAATTTAATTATTATTGAATATAATATTTAATATTAAAGATTATTAATACATTAAATGTTTGAATTGTCTAATGTTACATGCTTAGGTACAGAATTTAAACATTTATTTGCAAATAAATTATGTGTTACATTAACTAAATTGACAATATTCAGTTTGTGATACATTTGTACATTATTGTTTGCATAAGTGCATTGTAATTTTTAAAAACCAAACTTTAATTAAACTATTATAAATTTATTTTATTTTTATTCATTATGTGAAAAATAAAAACAATTTACAAGATAATTAACCAATGACATTTGATCCGCTTTAAAACTCGATCGCAGTGATACATATTTCATAAAACACCAATTACTCCATAGAAAAAGCATTGACTTTAACTTAGTGGTTTAACTTATCCAACGCAACATTAAGTTAAAGTTAATGAAAATAGTGACACATTTCATCAGGCATGTTATATTGTTATTTACTCTCCAACTTCATATTATTATAATTATACAAGTTGTTTTAATTAAAATATAAATATATTATATTTCCGGTGATAACATTCAGTTTGTCAATGTAACTTACATGTGTACAATGTGTATGTCTCTTGTTTTAATTAATTATTTAACAATTTAAATTATTATTTGTAATCAATTGGGGTGTTTTACATAATGCTATACAATTAAACTTAGGGATACGGTTTAGTCGTTCTTGAGTATCGGTTATATTAAATACCGTAAACTATACCATAAGATATGTAAAAATAAATACAACAACAAAAAACTTATGTAATATTGGGATTGTTTGGAATTTACCAAATTTTCATAATTTAAATTAGCTTAATTAATTGACAATTATTTAAACCATACAACTTTATAATTCATATTTATTATTACATATTATTAATTCATATTTATATAAATTTTTTCAATCTATTTCCTTGAGTTTGCATTAAAATAACCGCATAATTCAATATGAATGTTGTTATCTATAATTAAATACAATACAACTTATATAAATAATATGTTTAAAATACTTAAATTAATTTATTTACGGCAATTAACGTAGATTTATTAAGTCTAGCAAAGCCTCCAATAGTGAACCCAAACGTACGCGTATTTCGTACGACATTCGCAAACATAAGCCACTCGTGATATTCAGTGCTCGACAACTGATCGGTGTTTATGTCGTCAAAAACCGTCACAATATCTAAACATTTACCCCAAACTCGTCCGCATATAAAACACGATGCAATCAATTGTATAGTATATGAAATACTAGTTATGGCCAAAATTATAGCATAAGTTGCAATTAGAGGTACGTCTTTAACTCGGGTAATAATTAACATGAAAAACATTATATAATATATTGTGGTTATAACATTGAATACAGATAATATTGACAATTTTGCATCTATTTAGTTGATTACATCATTAATTGTATAAAACATGCTTTTATAATAACGTAAATTAGACGTGACAAAATTACCAGGTGTATCTATAAACATAATAATTGTTTAATTAAATATTATTTATATTAAATTATTTTGATTTAATTTTAATTATATAAAAATAATTATATCATTTTACTAACTTTTGTGTTGAGCTACTTTAATTCTCATTGATTTGCATAATTGATTAAGTAAATTGCAGCAATATACTGAAATGAGCCAGGTGATAGTTGGACACATCCAACCCATATACAAAGTAAGTGCAACTTCAATATTGCCAAAAATTATAAATAAATCATCACTAAATAGTATAATATTTCTGACGCATTGTGCAAATACAATAATTGTGTGAATTAGCCAGATTAACAATGTTACACATAATGGCCAATCAATTGGGTTTGTCATGCGAGAATAACTGCCAAGTTTACGGTAAAAAGTGTACCATAAAGTAAAGCCATAACGGTTTAAAAAATATATCACGTACAATTTTTGGGCCCGCATTATAATACTTACATAAAATATTATCTTAGTGACTGTTTTACCCACTGATTTGTCTAGGTTATTTTCCGATACTTTACTTAAATCAAGTAAATAGATGAAGATCACATCAAATAATATTGATATCCCAAATGCCATATAACCGTAATATCGCCATAATTGATTAATGTAGATTTGTCCCCGATTATCAAAGTCTAATCCACCATATGTTAATCCTTTAGCCTATTAAACCACAATAGTATAATTGCTAGAATATTGACATGTTTATTTATAATAATCATTATGAATATTAAAACTACAAAATGATATTTAGAATATGCCTCTTTTATTAATATTTGATATACGTATTATTTATTAATAAGTTATTTTATGAAAATAACATTTCAAGTGACGTATATTATTAACAAAATACTTATATAACTCGTGATAAAATATCAAAGTCAATAAAATGAAATGATATTTACCTTATTTTATTTAGAAAATAATTTTGATATATACAATGTTCTAATATATATTAATAAATGTTATTACTTTTCTAATAAAAATAATTATTTTCTAAGTTTATGAAAACGGATATAAATACAGCACGGGCCGTGACATACACTTTAGGCGCCCTAAGTAATCATGATCGTTTTATGTAAAATAAAAAATAAACTCACAAATTATTATAACATTCACAAAAAACCTAGATGGCCTGATATGCAATCTATACAACAAAGGAGTTTTCTTATATTAGCTCAATTATATTTATTTGAAATAAATTGTGTTTGCATTTTACAAATAATTTCTGTATTAATTAAATTATTGTATTTTAATTTGTTATTTATTAATTGTTAAATTATTTTAATATAGTAAAGTTCTGATAAGCCTTACGATTTATCATAATGATTAAGTTATTTAAATAAAATAGTGATTTTATGTAACAAAAAGTACAATTTATTTAATGTCATGTTTATTTGCTTCTTATATTTCTGTAACAAAACAATTTATATTGTATAAATAAAAATACATTTAATAAATTATTTATTCTGTGGATAGAAATAAATACAAACAACATTTAATCAAGAAAGATAAATATTATTAATGTTGCTATTATTAATATTAAATTTATTAATTAAACAACAAAGTTTTTATAAACTACTGTGTATATTACTACAATATATAAGTAAAACATAAATCAAAACACATTAAAATGGCCTACAATCTAGATTCAATGTTCTTACCAATTGCCAGGTTCATTTTACACTTATTTAAAGGGACAACAATAACTTTTGGTGGGCTGTCTATAAACGCCGATGGTCGCATTTATGTCAGTAGATTATGGAAATACATTGGTTATATAATCACCATTGTGACCATTACGGTAACAGTTATCATACTTGTTTATACTGCAATCATGGACCATGATGGCAAATTATTTGGCGAACTACCCTTCTACGTTCTTGCATTATGTGATTGCCTTAATCTATTGCAACGTTCACAGCGTGTATATCTCATATACTACTTGAATCGCTATGGATATGAGTTATTTTCAATATTTATTGAGAACCTGGGCAAATATCTCAAAAGTTTACCCAAATTAAACGTCAAGATAATAGTAATTATAATTGCTTGGCTAGCACATTCAATGTTGATATGCGCTATAAGCATTTATATATGCATGTCGGTCAATCGTCTGGTATACCATCTTACTATAATTGAAACCAACTTACTATTTAGCCTATCCTGGATAGTGCCCAGTATTGTCTGCATTATGTCTATATATTGTTGCCAATTATTGGATGTTATTATTAAACAATTAAATTCTTTACAAGGTAATTCATTGTTATTTTTGGTAAAAACAATAAACTATAATATTTATATGTTAATAATAATTTAATTATTTGATAATTAGTGTACCCCTAACAATAAAAAAATATTTATATATTAATTATGCTAAACAAAACAATTTGATTATAATGATTTAATGAAACATTTTTCAGGTAATCAAAAAACAAAATCAGAAAAATTAATCACTGATTGCAAACATATAGTGATTAAAATTATAAACACCATCTCTTCATTGGACCGCATGATAGCCACCTATCAAATAATCAATGCCATCGCAACCGTATTCACAGCAATGATGGCTATATTTACTATAACCAGAGCCGGTGAATATGATGTGAAGGGTGGCATGAAAATGATTATGATGTTTGCCAGCGTTTCATACCCGGTACAATTTATTGTCACATGTCTTATATGCGGTACAGTTGGCGATCGTATGTTTGAATTGAACAAAACCATAGATTGTATTAATGTCAGCGATTTGTCAGATACCGGGTATAAGGAATTGAGTATGTTTTCAAACCTAATGCGAACTATAAGGTCATCTGGCTTTACTATCGGTGGTTACGCTACGTTCAATAGACACACACTTATAACAGTAATATAACTTTACTATTTTAATACTTGTATTAAATTTTATTTTGTTTTTTTAAATAGATTTTTACATTCTTTTTAAACTATACGGTAATTCTACTTCAAACACGTTAATGAACATGGTCTGTGTTGAAAAATTATATTTTATTTAAAATATTTTATTTTCAAACAAACTGTAACGATTTATCAAAATAAAAACTAATAAGCAACCGGACAGACAAGTATGTAATGATGGTTAAATTATTTTTAGTGAATGTTATGTTTTCAAAACATTTTAAAATAACATTTGCATATGATATGAATTGAATGATATAATATTAATACTATAGTTATAGCAACAGAATAAAAGTTAAAATAATATAAGTACCATTTTATCGTAATATTTTTTATTTTATTTTATTATATAAGAATGATTAATTTATAGAAATTTAAAATTTTTTGGTCAATTTATGTTAATTAAATACATGCTGATATTCAGTGTCGCAAAAAGTTTTAATTAACTAGTTTAGCTATACATTTTTTTGTGACTCCAAATCTCTTTCCAAACAACTAGCTATTTTGCTACTTTGTAATCTTGATAAAGCGTTTGAAAATAAATTACATGAACAAAATTTTAAACTAGGTGTAAGCTTTGCGACACCTTGCTCATATTCATCAGTCAAGTAAAAATAGGTTATAAAAAACAATTGTGTTCTTTCTATTTGAATTAAATGTATTTAGTAAATGTTATGATTAATATAAACAATATAGTTTATGTAAATGTTTAATATATTTATTATGAGTGAATAATATTATCATAAATATTATTAGGAAACAGTAAATTTATTTATTATAAATTGATATTATTGTATTTCAAACAATAAACTGAATAATATATTATACAGTCCATTATCGTTGCAAAATTACAAAACACAATAAAATGGCCTATCATCTAGATTCAATGTTTTTACCAATTGCAAAGCTATTTTTAATTCAATTTAAAATGTTCTCGATAACATTTGGTGGACTTTCCATAAATGAAAATGGCCAGATTTTTGTTAGTAACTTATGGAAATACATTGGTTACTTATTTTTTATTATAAATATGGTTGGACAGTTTATGATATTAATCTATACATTGATACTGGGCTATGATGGTAAACTATTTGGCGATTTACCCACCTTCATTTTTGCACTACATGCTAGTGTAAATCTTTTGCAGCGTTCACAACGTGTGTATATTATATATTACTTGAACCGATACGGCTATGATTTGTTTGCAATATTTATCGGTAATCTTGGTCAAGAACTCAAATATCTACCGAGATTTAGTGGTAAAATTATAGCAATTCTTGTGGTCTTGTTTGTATATGGAATTGCGATTAGTGCTATCAATGTTTATATGCTAATCGGGGTCACTCGTCTAGTATACATACTTACAATTCTGGAGACCAGCTTGCTATTCAGTCTATTATGGATAATTCCTAGTATAATTTGCATCATGTCATTATACTGTTGTCAACTTCTGGATACTATTATCTGTCAACTTAAGGGTTTACATAGTCAAGGTAATTATAGATTTAGTTACTACATAATATATTTTACCACATACAAGTAAAAATTTACAGATTTTGTGCAGACACCCATATCTTGGATTTTAATAAATATATTATAAATTATGCTCGATGCTAGTGATATAATTGCCTAGATTATGTGTTAAGTTTAAACATCCATGTTTTTAATATACTTATGTATTTAATATACATATGTATTTATTTTCCTTTAGGGAATCAAGTAATAAAATCCGGTAAAATCCTCATTGGATGTAAACGCGTAACACTTAAAATTGTAACCACAATCGATGAGTTAGACTGTAGGCTAGAAAATTTTCACACGATCAATACCATCGCAACAATATTTACAGCTATGGTGGCCAATGTTACCATACTCAGGTCAGGTGACTATCACATCAAGGGCGGATTGGATATCATCCTGATAATTGCCAGCGTCTCCTATCCCATACAATTTGTCGCCACATGTTTTATATGCGGTTCAGTTGGCGATCGTATGCGTGCGTTGAACAGGGCTTTAGACAGCATTAATGTCACCGATTTGTCCGATAGTGGCTATAAAGAGTGGCACATGTTTTCAAACCTAATGCGAACAATAAGGACATCTGGCTTTACTATCGGTGGTTACGCTACGTTCAATAGACACACACTTATAACGGTAATAATTATTTCAATTAAATAACTTTAATCTAACATTAAAAATTAATTTGCATTTTAGATTTTTACATTCTTTTTAAATTATACGGTGATCCTCCTTCAAACACGTTAATTATGGTGATTTATTTTTGACTGAAAATGGTAAATTCAATTGTATGTTTATTTTTAATAATAGTATAAATTTTATACATTGTATTGTACAATGTTATTTATTTATGTACAAACACTACGTTAGAAAAAAACTATATTACCTACTGGTACTACAGGTAATTGAAATATTTATAATTATGTTGAATATTCTTTGAAGTCTTGTAATGTGTGTATAATTATATTTTTATTTATTATTTGTGCTATGTTATAACAAGCAATTTAACAAATCATAAAATTGGCTAAAATTAAATATTAAATACAAACAATATAACTAACAATGCATCAACTGGAACACGTTAATCAAACCGAGATTATGTTTAAACATTAGTAAACAAATAACATTATATTGATTTTTAAACATGTTGCTTTAATATGCAATCATAATAATTAATATTGATCACTATAAATTAGTTTTTATCAACTGTTATTATAAATACGAATTATATATATAACTCAATTAATTTTAATTTAACATGGAACATCCACTAAATCTCATTCTTAAATTTATTATTTATGATAAATAACAACAATATTATAACACATGAAATTTAATTAGATTGATAATAAATAGATTAATAAATTAAATCAATTTATTAAATTATTATAATTTATAATAAATATCAATTCATATTCATTATTTAGTCCATAATTGAACATAAAATTAATTAAATTAATTTTTTAAATGTGTTATGCTTTCTTTTAACAATATTTATTTAAAAATTTATTTAAAAATTTTTACAACAAAATAAAACACAATTAAACTACAGTACATACGTTTAAGTAATACATGTAAATATCATTTAAGCAATAAGTTTTTGGGTTATACGCAATGAGTTATAATTTATAACTTATAAATGGGTTTTCATTAAAATAATAAATAATAAAATAGTAATTAAAATTAATAAATTAATTGTATATTTTCTGGACATTTTGCAATCTTTATTTTATTTTATTAAAAATTACAATTTAATGGAAACTACGCTTAAATAAAAATATACTTAAGATTAATACTACAATGATAAACGTACAATTCAATAAATAACCATGGTAAACATCGGGCTCTGTAAACGTCCAACCTCTCACCATTATATTACGAAATGATTGTATTGGGATTGTTATTGGACTGGAGTATGCTATGAACCGATACAATGGGTGAATGGTCTCAATGGGCCAAACGACACCCGATATGGTTAACACCATACACATTATGCTGCAAGTAGCAACCTAGCAACATTAAAATACAAATTATGTTTTAATAATAAGTAAAACATGTAAAGTATATTATTATTGTAAAGTAATTATTTAATAATGTATTTTGTGTACAATCGAGCATGTTTCACTAAAAAATTATACTTTGAAACTCAAAGTTAATTTCCATTAATTCATATATTTAAAACTATACATATTATTTAAAACTTTATTTATATATTATTTATAATTATTCAAGCAAAAATAAAGAAAATGTAATGATTAATTAATTTACCACTACGGAAATGGGGTCGGCCAGAATAATAGCGAGCAATAAACCGGTAAAAATTCCCACTAAATTTTCGATAAATAAAAACAGGAATATTTCCCAATAACTTCCCGATTGTTGAACGGCAAACACTACAAACACAAAGAGCATAGAGAGTAACACTTGACCGACACTAATGATACCGTTGATAAGTATATGAGCGCCCATATACTCGTACTCAGTCACGCCGGACACAAATACCCGGTTCATTACGTTCGTCGATTTGTCGTTTACCATGATGAACGCCGATAAAAGCATACCCCAAATAAATTCCATAAATATAAACATTTGCGGTCCGAGAAACATAAACGTGACACCCACTTTGCTCAAATCGCCGTTAAACACCTCGATGATATTTATTGTAGATAATTGCTCACTTATTCTTGTCTTATTTAACATTAGGCCTAATTTGTCTATGAATTTATTATATCCAGTTAGTAGATATTTAACAGCCATATAACCAATATGTATGTCTATTTAGAATAAAACAATAAAATGTTAATTTATTAAACATTAAAATTTTACAATAATCAGCGTTGTATTGAG
Source organism: Medioppia subpectinata (assembly GCA_905368565.1). Classification (NCBI taxonomy): domain Eukaryota; kingdom Metazoa; phylum Arthropoda; class Arachnida; order Sarcoptiformes; family Oppiidae; genus Medioppia; species Medioppia subpectinata. Next base: position 20,372 of record CAJPIZ010000310.1, read on the forward strand.
TTTTGGGAATATTCAATAAAAACACAGTGATTATTAATCACTTAGTAGTCCATTGAATACTCACCCCAATTCACTTATAAATAATTACTTGAAAAGTCCACATAGAGATGAATAATGCCATTTTCAATGGATTCATTGCTGGCGTCAAACATATCAGTTACTCGTGTCTCAAAATTGTTGGAAAAGTTGTCCCGAAATTCAAACACCAAATAATTGCTGCCATTTATAACCGACTTAACGGCGCTATCACTCGATGGGTAATGAGATAAACGCACATTATTTAAATCCAATGAATCAATGAATAAACGTGATAATGATGTTTGATTATCATTGATCACATCGCTATTATAAACGCCAAACGGTATGTGCTTAATGTCTTGGGTTATTATCATGTTCATCGCTATTATACCTATAATGGTTAGGCCATAATAGGCGCACACAAATAGCGGCCGCCGTTTAATCATAATTGTTTGCTTTATTAACATTGCTTTCATTCGCTGCCAATCAATAAATGCATTGTTTTTGTAATTTATGTTTTCCTCAATTGGAGTTATAATGTCATTATTGTCTAAATAAATGTTTGTATTGCCCGAGCATTTCGTATCTTTATTTAAATTATCGGTGTTTTCTTTAGAGTGACACAACTGTAGGAACACGTCCTCCAGTGTCGGGCACTGGTATTCATCCATCAATTGTTGGGGATTTGATTGTCTCAATACAGCGCCTGACATAATAAAAGCTACGTTATGCGCACTCCGGGCCTCTTCTATATAATGTGTTGTTATTATCACTGTTTGGCCTAAAATATAAAGTAATATTAAAATATATATTTAATTTGTGCTCATTTCATACCGTATTTATCGCACATATTTTCCAAGTATTGCCATATCCTATGCCTGAGCAGAGAGTCCACACCAACAGTGGGCTCATCCAATATAACGAGTCTGGGTTTGTGTAACATTGTTATGGCGATCGACACCCGGCGCTGTTGTCCACCACTTAATTGACTAATTATTCGAGAATTTTCCGGAAAATGCAATAATTCTCGTAAATTATTAACGCTTTCATCAATTTCTTCGCGTGTCATGTGATATATCATTGCGTAATAATAAAGTATTTCTCCAATTGTGAAATAATCAAATAACGCCAACTCCTGAGGCATATACCCGACACCCGGTCCGGGAATACCCAAACTTGCTGATCCTGCCATTTTACCAAACACCTCAATTGTGCCCGATTTTAATTTTAATTGTCCTAATATTACACGCATTAATGTTGTTTTTCCCGTTCCGTTTGGGCCTAACATTGCAAATATTTTACCTGTAATTTGAATATAATATAAATATATTTAATATTAATACAATTGATATATCAACTAAATTAATATACAGTAAATAGCATTTAGCAAATAGCAATTTATATTGTTGTTAAATAAATATTTTACAATAATTAAATAACGTTTATCTTACCTTTAGGTATTTTCATCGTTAAGTAATTTAATATTACATTATTAGTTTTATAACTAAATAAAGCATCTTGTATATTCACCGCCATTTATTATAAAAAACTTTTAATTATGTTTGCAAATTATATTCAAGTAGAGTTTATCTTGTAGTGATTTGCCTGGGCTAACCAAATTCCAACTTGATAGAAAAAGTAGACATTTATTTAACTTTCTAAATGTTTGCAAATTATTAATTTAATTAAATAGCGATTACAATTGTTATAAATAAATGTAACTTTTTTAATTGTAACACTATGTAATGACTCATTATTAATGAGTTAAATATTATGGCTGTAAACTATACTTTAAAGTTTAAACTTTCTAAACATTAGCATCTCACAATATCTTGGTTGAGCGCATAATTATCCTTGGTTTTTAAAATTGAAAACAACCTTCAAATTACCTGATAATTTAGATATAGTTGATTATTATAAAAGTATGCTATGTATTTCAGTATTTAATTATAAATAAATGCTAAAAATTTTTAAATTCTTATATTAGTTGTTAAAAGCATAAAAAATTATTTTCTGTAAACCTGAAAAACATCTTATTAATACTAAAGTACATTTACTAAATTTAAATAACGTAATATAATTCCCTGAAATCAAAATAAAAAACTACATTTAATATATTTTGTTGAATATAATGGGTAAATATACAGTTGTATTAATGATATAATAAAAAACAATTTTTTAAAAGTTTTGAAGCTTTTTTATTATGCTAAAAATTCTACAATTATTTTTACATACTTGTAAATATTTATACATGTATGTACATGTTGACGTGTAAGGTATTATGTATGTAAAGTACATTCATGTATACAGTAAGTATGTAATTCATCAAATCAGTTGCTATTATTTATTACCTACACTCAGTTCCAAAGGAATAGGACCAGTAGAATTCCATAGGATTCCATTGGAAGTGAATCAAAAGTATTGGCCCAAAAGTTAAATTTATAGTAAATTAACAAAATTAAAAAAAATTCTTTTGTAGTTGCAAGTAAATGATTGCCATGATTAATAAAAAGTACTTTGTAATAAAGTTTAATTGTATTTTAGACCGATTATTAGAATAATTTTTACATTATTTAGCGTTGGGTCTATGGGAGATGTTTGTCATTGTTTGGTATCAAAAAACTTAACTCCTAAAAAATTCGGTATTATTATAACATCATTTTATAGTACACCCCAAATGTATTAATTTGATATGCTACATGGCCCATTTGACTATTAGACATGACAGCAATTACGCAACAAATATAGCCAAAAATACCGAATTTTAAAATATGAAAAAATATTAATACTTACAGCAAGACCGTATAGCATAAATTTGAACCCAGTTATAAAATGAGTTCCAAAAATATATCATTTATTTTCGTAACTCTTATATTGGTTCTGTGAAATCAATTTACTTTTTTTTGACCACTTTTGATTTTACGTAATTGTGGTCAAGTCTAACAGTCAAATGGGTCGTGTAGCATATCAAATTAATTATATTATCGAGTACTACAAAATGGCGTTTTAATAATACTGACTTTGCTACAGACAAAAAAGTTTTTTTCGGGACGTTTTCTAAAACAACTAAAAATCCCTTCTCTGATCATTATTTTAAAAAATACTTTAATGCAATTAATAACTGGATAATTACATTATACAACAGTGAAAAGTTTGATGGTCTAGTTCAAGTAGTATTTCTGTACTAATATCAAACGTTTGGTCCTATTCCTTTAGAACTGAGTGTAGAAAGTTAATTAAGCAAAAGGTCATGTAAAAAATAATTGAATGTTTTCAATTAAAAATAATTACATTAAATATGATTTTTTAAATGACTTTTATTTGTGCAATTTTAATATTAAAAATAAACATATTAGTTTAAAATTAAATAGTAATTTTAAATTTTGTTGTCTCCTGTTTGCATTAAAATAAACATATTATTTAATACAAATGTATATATCTGTTTAAAAAATATTGATTATAATTAATTACACTATTTAATAAAATAAATTTATTTACGGCAATTAATATTAATTTATTAAGTCTAGCAAAGCCTTCAATAGTGAACCCAAACGAACGCGTATTTTGTACGACATTCGCAAACATAAGCCACTCGTGATATTCTGTGTTTGACAACCGACTGGCGTTTATATCGTCTAAAATCGTCACAACTTTACAACATTTATCCCAAACTCGTCCGCATATAAAACACGACGCAATCAATTGTATAGTAAATGAAACACTATTTATAGCTCATAACATGGCATAAACAGCAATAATAGGCATATCTTTGACGAGGATAGCAACGAATATGCAGTACATTATATGACCCATGAAAAATTAGAACCGGCTTAACTTTTTCATTAGGTTTAATCATAACTTTAGTTTTGAATTCAACCATTGAATCAACTATTATAAATGAATAACACAAAAAATATGCAAAGTTTAATGTAAAAGTTAAGCCGGTTCTAACTTTTCATGGCTCATATAAAATATTGTGGTTATAATATTTATAATTGATATAGTTGAGAATTGTTTGTCCAATAAGTTGATTGTATTGTTAATAACAATAAAGGTGCGTTTGTAATATTCCAAATGTAGCTTGGTTATGTTGTCTGGTTGTCTTACATTTCAATACGTAAGAATATATTTTATTATTTATAATAAAACCTAACGTTATAATTAAATAAAAACTTTGCTTAAAATTTTTACTTATATTTCAAAACTATCTGTAATCAAATATGCAATAATAATAGGGGTCAAAGTAAATTCAGAAAGATTTTTTATTTTTCAAGGCGGTGGTCGATCAGAGTTGGCAACCCTACTAATAGCTGAGATCCGAGTCTTTTTATTGCCACCAAACCTATGATTATTAAACATGAAACTAATGCCCACATCATTGGTCTTCACAATCAAACAGATTAACGCAAACACACGCCAGAAGAGGGTCTGCACTACGAGTACAGTGAGATTAAAGTGAAAGCTGTCTTCGCGGAGATCCATACGGTATAGTATGGCTGAGTATCGGTTGAGTGCGGCCGGGCATCTGTCAAAGCCGTAAATGGCATAGATCTGGGCCTCAATCGTCGCCTTAACATATGTCATGTTTGCAATGAATCGCATGACGGCATTCATTTCCGCGACCGGCATTAGAAACCCGCTGAACGCCGTATTAACGAGATTACCGCCGATCCCTAATACAAGGGTTGTCCGCAAGTTTTTGGTCGCTATGATACTGACCGCGTAGGACATGCCCTGACAGCACAGTGTCGACAATGACATTGATAGCAAGTAATAGCCTAAACAATGGCAAATGTCATCAAAATATTTACTAAAGTACATTTAATTATAGTAATTAAGATAAACTTACCAAAGCGTTTGCCAAATATGGTGCCCATCTGTCCGGTCACTAAATATGTGGCAATCGTGTAGAATATGGTGACCAAAATGCCGAGAAAGCCGTCGACCAAATTCTTGGCCCAATAGTAAGCACCGGAAGAATATCACCGATTGTGCTGTTCGTTGAGGAATATGTTCACTTCCGCCGGAAACGTCAATATAGTAAAACATAACTGAAAAAGTTATGCATTAATACAATGCAGAACAGGAACATAAAGTTCTTCATATATTGGGGCTCTTTAACGCTGTGGTCAGCAATTGGTACACATGTTATGTTTTGGGGCTCATATGGGTTATAGGGTAGGCACCCGTCGTCCCCACCGACCCGACCAAACAGTATACCCGTTGACACGCCTTTCAACACAAAAGTAAAAGTTGTTTTAAAAAATCAATAATTAATTAATAAATGTGTTTGCGTTTGAATACCGTTTATCACTTCAAACAACGTTATGAAGACAAATGTTTTCCAACCCCTAATGATTTGACTCATTCCTGTCCTCATCATTAGGTGCCAGAAGGCGTTCAAATTGAATCTAATGGACTCGTTGTTAACGCTCTTTACATCGCATTTGCGGCCATAGGCTTCACATTTGGACCGCAACTCTTCCACCGATTTGTTCGCCCGTTTGGTCATCGCTTTGATCTCTTCGGACACTTCAAACTCATCGCAATGTTTTGCGTTGAATGTGGTCTTTGAGGCCATTTTGATGAGCACTTCGATGGGCACCTGTATGGCAGTCATGGGTACGTTCAGCTTCTGGAGGAAGTCACGGATACCGTCGGGCTTTCCGTTGTATACATTATACCCGCCCTTTGAAAGCACATACAGCGAGTCAAACATCATTAGTATATCGGAGTTTGGCTGATGTATAGTCGTTATAATACCGATCGAGTGGTCACGACATACGTTGCGAAGACAATCAATGACCTGTCCGTTAAGGGAACGGGAGATTAGCCTTTGGGTCCAATGGTCTGACACTACCTTAAAAACAATACCTGTTCTGCGGCGTTGCTGTCGAGACCAGAGGTGGGCTCATCGATGCACATAATATTGGGCTTGTATTTGCCCACCAGTTCCAGCGCAATGACAATCCGCTTCTGTTGGCCACCACTGCAATCGCCAACCAATGTGTCGGCGCAGTCACTGAGGGTCAGGTCTGACAATAGTTTCTTGATGTTTAGGTTGTGGTCAAAAGAGTGGTGTTCTCCCATCGGACCCGGAGTGGAGACGAAGAGTCGGCCATCATTTGGTGGTTTGTCGGACACGAGTGACTCGTTGTGGTTGAAGGACTGGTTCTTGATTTTGGACGCATAAGATACGGACTCTCTCACCGTTAACAGCATTAACAGATGTTCCTTCACGTCCTGTACTATAAAACAGGACTGAATGGTTTGGCGGGCGCTGACGTACACATCCGTCTCGTCGCTCAGACCGTTCCCAATCCGGCCATTAATGCACCGCAAAAGTGTCGACTTTCCTATTCATAGCAATGATATTACATTTTATAAAACTTTGATTGTTTGTTATTATCTCTCAAATAATATTATATAAAAATTATGTAGACTTTTCATATTTATTTGCAATTCCTGTATTAATTGAATTTTAAATTATTTGAACTATGTAAAATATAGCAAGTTAATTTTTTTTAAAAATCTCAACCAGTTATAATTAACTAAAAAAATACTAGATGTAAGTAAAAACATACCACAACCACTCGGACCCATCAAAGCGACGATCTCTCCAAACTTGATTTGTCCGGAAATATCTCTCAGTATTGTCTTATGTGTGTTTGACATGAATTTGTGGGGCGAATACGTCAACCCAATGAACGCCAACCCAAACTCCATGCGTTCGGCCACCGAGTGGTCAGTCGTGGACTTTGTGACTCTGGGACTGATCATCGAAGTGGACAATCGATTCGACTGTTCATACATTCTGTTTCGGTCTAATAATGTGTTGTTACTGTTGATGGTCTCTATTTGCTTATTAATATCAATGCTTGACATTATTATTATGAGTTATACTTATATTCACAACACATTACA
>CAJPIZ010000311.1:0-15377 GCA_905368565.1 Medioppia subpectinata
AAAAGCCGCGTTCCTTCGGGAAGTGCATGTCGTGGTCTCGATGTCGGCCCAACTGTCCGAAGTCGTTCAGACCCCACACGTATAGCACGCCGTCTGAGGTCAGGGCCAGGGAATGGCATTTACCGCTAGATATGCTAGCGATGGGCAAAGTGATGGCCACTTTGACGGGTCGTACGCGCCAACAGACAGAGCGGTCGCCAATTTGTCCAAACGTGTTGCGCCCCCAGCCGTATGCGTGTCCGTCGGCCGTGAGGGCCACGACGTGCCGATTACCGCACGCGACGGTCACCACTCGCTCGGCGGACAACGTGTCAACCAATTGCGGTACGAGTACGGCATCGAAGTGGCCGACACCGCATTGGCCGAAGTCATTCTCGCCCCACGACAGACACTGACCGCCGGCAGTCAGACCAATGCAGTGGCCAAAGCCGGTGAACACATTAGCCAATTGGCGACCGCTTAGCGCGGGAATGGGTGTCAGCGAAGACACGTGTTTTGTCGCCTCTTTGATCCCCAGACACCCGTATCGGTTGTCTCCGTAACAGAAGGCCCGGTCATCGGCGGTAACGTATATAACTGATGATCCGCTTTCACCAAAGATGGCCAACAATCGCAACGATGTCTTCACCTCCGAATCGGCCATCAATGGTCTCAATGTGTTTAAGCTGTTTATTATAGTCAACGAGTCAATGGACTCAATGGTAGAGCCCATTGTCCACCGCTTCTTGCTTTCTACTTCTTGGCCACCAATTGATCCCAAAATGCATTCAACGATCAAATCTGTGGTTAAATCTGGTCTTCAGTTTTGGTTAGTGTGGAGTAGAGGTGTGTGTAAAGTCTGTCAACACCTCTACTCCCACACCAACTGTAAGGTTGCGCTCTAACTGTAAAAAATGCATTCAATGAACGCATTCACGAGTCATTCATAAACACTGTAACCAATCATCAGTTGTGTCCCCTTTAGTGATAAACAATTATTACATTTGACTTTTAATTGAAGTTTTATTTAATTAAATTAATTAATTATATTTTATAACATCTAAATTATAATTTGGAAAAATAATAATTATAAAATACTTAATTAAAATAATAATTAAAAGATTCTCACAAAGACTTTAAAAATATAATTACTTTTACAAAAATTATTAATTAAAAAATTAATTAAACTTATAATTAATTCAGAATTAATAAAATAAATGTAAAACTAATCGGACTTTTCATTGATAGTGACAGTCATCGGATCCTCCAGTTCTTTACCAGTGATGGCCTGATAATAGAAGACACACATCCACTGCAACCATGACATAGACATCAATTACCATAATCATTGATTTATACAGCATTACATATAGATTAAAATACATACCACTGACCAGATCACATTCATCACCATGATCAATTGCAGCAAAATCTGTAGTAGAGTTATTATGGCATAATCGGGTAGTAGTGACGCCCTGTATATACCATTAATAGGGAAGTAATACAAACGGCTTATAATCCAAGTGACCGGTAGAGCAAAGGCGCCGATACTGTAGGCCAACTTAAACTGTGGTCTAATTTTACCATTTTGTTCCCTCAGAGCGTACAATAGTTTCGGTCCCTCAATAAATATATCGTTGATATCGTGCAAAAACAATACGACAACTGCTGGGTCTTGAATACTGTCAAACATTGGCACAAGAGTTAGTTAGTTGACTAACATTTTAAATGAACCATGGTGTTCATATACGTACCGGGTCATATAACATCCCACCAATAAAAAGAGAGATACAATATGATGCACATTTAACATAATGGCCGTGATTAATTTCTTCTGGGGTGCGGCAAACAACTCGGTATATAAGCCCTCCAAATAGTATGACATTTGTATGAAGAAATAAACTTTGATTATGGTTGGCATCGGTGTTGTCTCGGAATATACTACACTCAAAATGATCATAGTTAATTTATATAAACATTTATACATGTACTTTATATTTATCAGAATGTTGATTGCACCCTAATCATCACCTATGTTATCAAATAATTATAAAAACTTACCATGACTAAATTTACTGAAACATACGGTACAGTCTCCGGAAAATAATATTCTTATGGCCAGTAGAGTGACCAGAGTATGGCAGCACAGTTTGAAACCGCTATCACATGCTTTGTCCATATAATTGATGTTGGATTTAAGTGACACACATAACGGCTATTAAATTAATATAATTTTCCTTGTTAATACATTAATAATTATAATAAGGTAATTTAATCAATAAACTCAATGTTTTTACCTTGAACAAATAATTTTGAGTAAAAGATCTTGATTTGATGAATAGAAAAATTGCGATCAAAAAACATATTAAATCAATTTTGGTAACATTTGAACTGAATTTACTGATATCTTGCGATATGTTATACAGTGTTATGTTATGGGAATGTTTTTGCAATTTTAAGCTTATATCATTAAATACTTTAAAATAAGTTAACACGCTGGCGCTGACCAGTGATGGCACGCTCTATGCGTTTGGTCTCAACGATGTCGGACAGATAGGGAACGGCACGTGTAATATCCAGTGGACCCCCGCAGCGATTCCACGGTTGAAGTTCAAAGACATAATGGCCTCTTACGATAGCAACCTATCTCTCGGGCTGACCATTGATGGCAAATATTACGTCTGGGGTTTCAAATACACGTATAAATTTGTCTCAATACCGCACACATCAGAATTGCAAACCGGATTCCATATGTTGGACGTCTACTTCAGATATTCTGGTAATTTCAAGACATTCAAGACTATTATCTTCGATGGCGTGAACGCAGAAACAAAGACAATTCATTCCTCGACTTCCAGCAAATCTGGTATCACTTCAAATGGCAATCAAACTAATGGCACATCAAATACAATTCAGAGCAGAAGCAGTTCCATGAGCTCTTCATCGATGATCTCACTTCCAGACAAAGGCTTAGACATGATAGACATGCCTTCAGCGCAATCACTGCCACAAACAGTTGGAACTCCTTTAGACACAACTGAGACGTCGATTATCAATGAATTGATCAAACATTTCGTTAAAGCGTTTGACAATCACTTGGATTGCGATTTGAAGTTTGTATTCAAAGACAAACGCATTCATTGCCACAAAACACTTCTTCAGATCAGAAACGATAAGTTCTGGAGATTTTGCGCCAAATATTTGACATCAAAGCCTCAAAACACGGATGAAATTGACGTGAAATCGCATTCATATGAGACTATCTATGCGTTCATTCAATGCTTGTATGGACTGAAGCCGAAGATCACTGACCATCAGATGGCGGGCGAAGTGTTGATTCTGTCGACCACTTGCGACGAGCGGCAGCTTAAAGACATTTGCGCTGAATATTTGAGGCAAAACGAATTGGACTTGAATTCAGCGCCGCTTATGAAACAAAGAGATGAAACACTGAACACATCGGCACAAGAATTGGTCACTTACTGGAAACGTTTGTTCAACAAACGGGAGACTTCGGACTTTAAGTTCATAATTGACGATCGCATCATCTATTGTCACAAAACGCTACTCCAAGTCCGCTGTCCCGCACTCTGGCAACGGATCCAACCGATGATAAATGAAAATACAACTGAGATTCCCATCAAAGGTCATCCGTTTGAAGAGTTTAGAGCATTCATTGGACATCTCTATGGAATTGAACCCAAGTTTAGTCCAGAGTTGCAGAAAATAGCCCGATTGTACGAACAGAACATCGAGGTATTTGCTGGTAGTGGTGACCACTCGACCCGCTTTAAGGCTATTGTCAATGGAGGAGCAGATGGTTGTCTTGCACCGAATGCTTCCGAATCATATCTGACCGGTGATGGGATTATATCAGAGGCGATGTTTGCGTCCACTCTATTCACCCCACTATTTAATAACGAAAACAATTTTGACATTAAGTTTATTTTCAAAGAGAAACACATTTTCGCCCATAAATTCATTTTAAGCAAAAGAAACCCTAAATTCTGGTCGAAATGTGAAAAACACTTGGGATCTAATGGAGTGATCGACATGACTGACGCCCCCTTTTCGTTGGACTCAATGCACGCTTTCATAAAATATCTGTACGGAATGGCACCCCATGTGGACGACCAGACCGTCACTTCACTGTTAAAATTGGCCAAAAATAGCGGCGAAACTGTGTTGAGGGACATCTGTATTCAATTCTTGGATCAATATCTCTGATCTCATCGCTGGTCACCGTTTGTTTGATTCTTAATCTCATAGTCTGTATGTCTGCTGTTTGGATGAAATACTTGTTTTAATTTCCAATTATCAATGAAAATATGACACTATTATGCTATTAGCTATGAAATCAATTAATTAATCGATTAATTTTTTAATCAACTATTTATTTAGTTTCTAATTAGTAATTACCGTAATATAAATCACTAATTGCTTACATAATTAATTGTTTTCAATTTAACCTAAAGTTATGTATTACACTGTTTCTACATTGAATTAATACGAATTGTCAGAATTATAATTGTTAATTATCTTTAATTATACCAATTAAACATTGATTTATTAAAATTCCAATTTTGTGTCTAAATTACTAGCTACATTGTAACTGTAAACAATTTGCACATTTATATTATCGGGGTAATTGAGACTTGAAACAATCTAGCACTTTTAGATTATTACTAATAATTTATTAGATTCCAAAAGACATTTTATTAGCATTTAATCATGGTAGAGATTACAATACAGTATTACAAGTTTAATGATCAGGGTAAAGTAAGTCAGGGTATTGTTGGTCAATGTTTGGACACGTCTTAGCGAATGGATCAGCTATTAGTGGTTTATTTGTTATTGTAATGATAATAATGTATGTGATTGATTGTAAACCTATGATGATGATCATGGTGATTTATGTAGATGATTGGTTAATGTAAATGTGTAATTGTAAATGAAATTATTTATTTAATTTTTTGTTAAATTAACGATTTTCTATATATTAAAAGTATATTTCAGAAATATTGTTACTTTATTATAAGCTATAATAATTTTTAATTGTAATATATTATATTTGATTTTGTAAAATATAATTAATTAATTTAATTAAATAAAACTTCAATTACTTATATGAATGACTTAAATGAAACGATTGTTTGACACGAAAGGGGCGTAGAATTAATGGATAATAGACTTTATGATCGACTCTTACAGTTGGTGTGGGAGTAGAGGTGTGTGTAAAGTGTGTCAACACCTCTACTCCACACCAACCAAAACTGAAGACTAGGTTTAACCACAGATTTGATCGTTGAATGCATTTTGGGATCAATTGGTGGCCAAGAAGTAGAAAACAAGAAGCGGTGGACAATAGGCTCTACCATTGAGTCCATCGACTCATTGATTGTGATAAACAGCTTAAACACATTGAGACCATTGATGGCCGACTCGGAGGTGAAGACATCGTTGCGATTGCTGGCCATCTTCGGTGAAAGCGGATCATCAGTCATATACGTTACCGCCGATGACCGAGCGTTTGGCTACGGAACCAACCGATACGGGTGTCTGGGATTAGGGATCAAAGAGGCGACAAAACACGTGTCTTCGCCGACACCCATACCGGCGCTAAGCGGTCGCCAATTGGCTAATGTGTTCACCGGATGGGGTCATTGAATTGGTCTGACTGCAGGCGCTCAGTGTCTGTCGTGGGGCGAGAATGACTTCGGCCAATGCGGTTGCGGGACATTAGATGCCATACAAACACCCCAATTGATTATAAAATTGGCCGACAAACGAGTGGTGACAGTCGCGTGCGGTAATCGGCACTCATTGGCTCTCACGAGCACCGGTCAGGTGTACGCCTGGGGTCGCAATACGTTTGGCCAAATCGGTGATAACAGAACCAATTGGACGGTATGTCCCGTAAGAGTGGCCATCGCATCGCCCATCGCCACAATCTCTTGCGGTAAATGCCATTCACTAGCCGTGACCTCAGACGGCGTGCTATATGTGTGGGGTTTCAACGATTTCGGACAATTAGGCCGACATAGAGGTCGGGATTTGGCTGAGAATGAAAAGCGGGCTTTTTCTAAGACACCGATTACTGTCACAGAGTTTGCCCACAAAGTGGTCGCAAAAGCGGTCTGCGGGCCGAACCATACGCTGGCGATGACCAGTGATGGCACGCTCTATGCGTTTGGTTTCAACGATGTCGGACAGGTTGGGAACGGCACGTGTAATACCCAGTGGACACCCGCAGCGATTCCACGGTTGAAGTTCAAAGACATTGTCGCCAATTACGACAACAACCTATCAATGGGTGTAACCATCGATGGTATATATTATGTCTGGGGATTTCAATACAGTTGCAAAACCATCGCAAGACCTCATATATCAGAATTACAGTCAGATTACAATCTTCTGGATGTTTATCTGAGATATGCTCACCATTACAAGACATTTAAGACTATTATCTTCGATGGTGTGAACGCAGAAACAAAGATAATCCATTCCTCGACTTCCAACAAATCTTGTATCACTTTAAATGGCAATCAAACGAATGGCACATCAAATACAGTTCAGAGCAGAAGCAGTTCCATCACTTCTTCATCGATGATCTCACTGCCAGACAAAAGCATAGACATGACGACATGCCATCCGTGCAATCACTGCCACAAACAGTTGGAACTCCTTTAGACACAACTGAGACGTCGATTATCAATGAATTGGTCAAACATTTCGGTAAAGCGTTTGACAATCAATTGGATTACGATTTGAAGTTTGTATTCAATGACAAAGGCATTCATTGCCACAAAAGACTTCTTCAGATCAGAAACGAGAAGTTCTGGAGATTTTGCTCAAAATATTTGACATCAAAGCCTCAAAACACGGATGAAATTGACGTGAAATCGCATTCATATGAGACTATCTATGCGTTCATTCAATGCTTGTATGGACTGAAGCCGACGATCACTGATTACAAGATGGCGGGCGAAGTGTTGATACTGTCGACCACTTGCGACGAGCGGCAGCTTAAAGACATTTGCGCTGAATATTTGATGCAAAACGAGTTGGACTTGTATTCAGCGCCGCTTATGAAGCAAAGAGATGAAACACTGAACACATCGGCACAAGAATTGGTCACTTACTGGAAACGTTTGTTCAACAAACGGGAGACTTCGGACTTTAAGTTCATAATTGACGATCGCATCATCTATTGTCACAAAACGCTACTCAAAGTCCGCTGTCCCGCACTCTGGCAACGGATCCAACCGATGATCAATGAAAATACAACTGAGATTCCCATCAAAGGTCATCCGTTTGAAGAGTTTAGAGCATTCATTGGACATCTCTATGGAATTGAACCCAAGTTTAGTCCAGAATTGTATAGAATAGCCCAATTGTATGATTGCATTGAGGTATTTGCTGGTAGTGGTGACCACTCAATGCGGTCTAAGGCTATTGTGAATGAAGGATCGAGAAGTGTTCAATCAAGTGGTTTGGCAACTGGTGTGACCACTAGTGATGGTATTGTCTCTGAGGCGATGTTTGCGTCGACTCTATTCACTCCACTATTTAATAACGAAAACAATTTTGACATAAAGTTTGTATTCAAAGAAAAACACATTTTCGCCCATAAATTCATTTTAAGCAAAAGAAACCCTAAATTCTGGTCGAAATGCGAACAACACTTGAGACCTAATGGAGTGATCGACATGACTGACGCCCCCTTTTCGTTGGACTCAATGCACGCTTTCATAGGATATCTGTACGGAATGGCACCCCATGTGAACGAACAGACCGTCACATCACTGTTAAAATTGGCCAAAAATAGCGGCGAAACTGTGTTGAGGGACATCTGTATACAGTTCTTGGATCGATATATCCTCTGAACTCATCGCTGATCACCGTTTGTTTGATTCTTGATCTCATAGTCTGTATGTCTGCTGTTTGGATGAAATACTTGTTTTAGTTTGGAATTATCAATGAAAATATGATACTATTATGCGATTATATATGAAATTAATTAATCGATCAATCATTTAATTAACCATTTATTCTGTTTCTAATTAATATAAATCACTAATTGCTTACATAATTAATTGTTTTCAATTTAACCTAAAGTTATATATTACACTGTTTCTACATTGAATAGAGTGTACGACTAATAGGAATTGTAATTATCATTAATTATACTAATTAAAAATTAATTTATTAAAATCCCAATTTTGTGTCTAAATTAATAGCTAACTGTAAACAATTTGCACATTTATATTATTGTGGTAATTGAGACTTGAAACAATCTAGCACTTTTAGACTATTAGATACCAGAAGACATTTTATTAGCATTTAATCATGTTAGGGATTACAATATTACAAGCTCAATGATCAGGGTAAAGTAATTCAGGGTATTGTTGGTCAATGTTTGGACACGTCTTTGCGAATGGATCAGCTATTAGTAGTTTATTTGTTATTGTAATGATAATAGTTATCACGAATAATGTATGTGATTGATTGTAAACCTATGATGATTAGATGACCATGGTGATTTATGCATATGATTGGTTAATGTAAATGTGTAATTGTAAATGAAATTAATTGTTTAATTTTTTGTTAAATTAATGATTTTCTATATTTTAAAAGTGTATTTCAGAAATAATTTATTAAAAGTTGTAATAATTTTAATAATAAAATTATGGTTTCCTCAAATTATACATTAAATTTGATTTTATAAAATATAATTAATTAATTAAATTAAATAAAACTTCAAATAAAACTTACGTTAAATGTAATAATTGTTTGACACGAAAGGGGCGGAGAATATATGGATAATAGACTTTATGATTGACTCTTACAGACCTTACAGTTGGTGTGGAGTAGAGGTGTTAACACACTTTACGCACACCTCTACTCCACACCAACCAAAACTGAAGACCAGATTTAACCACAGATTTGATCGTTGAATGCATTTTGGGATCAATTGGTGGCCAAGAAGTAGAAAGCAAGAAGCGGCGGACAATGGGCTCTACCATTGAGTCCATCGATTCATTGAAAATGATAAACAGCTTAAACACATTGAGACCATTGATGGCCGACTCGGAGGTGAAGACATCGTTGCGATTGCTGGCCATCTTCGGTGAAAACGGATCCTCAATCATATACGTTACCGCCGATGACCGAGCGTTTGGCTACGGAAACAACCGATACGGGTGTCTGGGATTGGCGTTAAAAGAAACAACAAAACACGTGTCTTCGCTGACACCCATACCGGCACTAAGCGGTCGCCAATTGGCTAATGTGTTCACCGGCTTTGGGCACTGCATTGGTCTGACAGCTGGCGGTCAGTGTCTGTCGTGGGGCGAGAATGACTTCGGCCAATGCGGTGTCGGGACATTAGATGCCACTCAAACACCGCAATTGGTCATCAAAATGGCGGAAAAACACGTGATGACAGCCGCGTGCGGTAATCGGCACTCATTGGCCCTCACAGACAATGGACACGCGTACGCCTGGGGACGCAACTCGTTTGGCCAAATCGGTAATAACACAACCAATTATGTCTTATGTCCTGTAAGAGTGGCCATCACTTCGCCCATCGCCACCATCTCCTGCGGTAAATGCCATTCACTAGCCGTGACCTCAGACGGCGTGCTATACGTGTGGGGTTTCAACGAATTCGGACAATTAGGCCGACATCGAGACTGCGATCAAAGCCAATATAAGGAGCGGGCGTTTTCAAAGTCGCCGATTACTGTCAAAGAATTTGCCCACAAAGTGGTCGCAAAGGCGGTCTGCGGACCGAACCACACGCTGGCGCTGACCAGTGATGGCACGCTCTATGCGTTTGGTCTCAACGAT
This sequence comes from Medioppia subpectinata, assembly GCA_905368565.1. Taxonomy (NCBI): domain Eukaryota; kingdom Metazoa; phylum Arthropoda; class Arachnida; order Sarcoptiformes; family Oppiidae; genus Medioppia; species Medioppia subpectinata. The sequence continues at coordinate 9,832 of CAJPIZ010000311.1, forward strand.
GTCGGACAGGTTGGGAACGGCACGTGTAATACCCAGTGGACACCCGCAGCGATTCCACGGTTGAAGTTCAAAGACATAGTCGCCACTTACGATAGCAATATATCTCTCGGAGTGGCCATCGATGGCAAGTATTATGTCTGGGGTTTGAAATATAAAAGTTGCAAATTGTACTCAAGACCGCACACATCAGAATTGCAAACCGGATTCAATTTGTTAGACGTTTACTACAGATATTCTGGTAATTACAAGACATTCAAGACTATTATCTTTGATGGCGTGAACGCAGAAACAAAGACAATCCATTCCTCGACTTCCAACAAATCTGGTATCACTTCAAATGGCAATCAAACTAATGGCACATCAAATACAGTTCAGAGCAGAAACAGTTCCATCAGCTCTTCTTCGATGATTTCACTGCCAGACAAAAGCATAGACATAACAGACATGCCATCCGCGCAATCACTGCCACAAACAGTTGGAACTGCTTTAGACACAACTGAGACGTCGATTATCAATGAATTGATCAAACATTTCGATAAAGCGTTTGACAATCAATTGGATTACGATTTGAAGTTTGTATTCGAAGAAAAACGCATTCATTGCCACAAAAGTCTTCTTCAGATCAGAAACGATAAGTTCTGGAGATTTTGCGGAAAATATTTGACATCAAAGCCTCAAAACTCGGATGAAATTCACGTGAAATCGCATTCATATGAGACTATCTATGCGTTCATTCAATGCTTGTATGGACTAAAGCCGAAGATCACTGATTACAAGATGGCGGGCGAAGTGTTGATACTGTCGACCACTTGCGACGAGCGGCAGCTTAAAGACCTTTGCGCTCAGTATTTGATGCAAAACGAGTTGGACTTGAATTCCGCGCCGCTTATGAAGCAAAGAAATGAGACACGAGATGAGACATTGAACACATCGGCACAAAAATTGGTCACTTATTGGAAGCGTTCGTTTATCAATCACGATACTTCGGACTTTAAGTTCATAATTGACGATCGCATCATTTTTTGTCACAAAACACTACTCGAAGTCCGCTGTCCCGCACTCTGGCAACGGATCCGATCGGTGATCAATGAAGACACGATTGAGATTCCCATCAAAGGTCATCCGTTTGAAGAGTTTAGAGCATTCATTGGACATCTCTATGGAATTGAACCCAAGTTTAGTCCAGAGTTAGAGAAAATTGCCCGATTGTACGAACAGAAGATCGAGGTATTTGCTGGTAGTGGTGACCACTCGACCCGCTTTAAGGCTATTGTCAATAGAGGAGCAGATGATGGTTGTCTTGCACCGAATGCTTCAGCAACATGTTTGACCGGTGATGGTATTATATCTGAGGCGATGTTTGCGTCCAATCTATTCACTCCACTGTTTAATAACAAAAACAATTTTGACATTAAGTTTGTATTCAAAGAGAAACACATTTTCGCCCATAAATTCATTTTAAGCAAAAGAAATCCCAAATTCTGGTCGAAATGCGAACAACGCTTGAGACCTAATGGAGTGATCGACATGACTGACGCCCCCTTTTCGTTGGACTCAATGCACGCTTTCATACGCTATCTGTACGGAATGGCACCCCATGTGAGCGAACAGACCTTCAATTCACTGTTAAAGTTGGCCAAAACTAGTGATGAACCCGTCCTGAAGGAGCTCTGCAAGCAGTTCTTGGATCGATTAAGAAGATAGATCCTCTGATCTCATAGCTTACCACCGTTTGATTGATTATTTGTCTCATAGTTTGTATGTCTTCTGTTTTGATGCAATACTTCTTTTAAGTAACAATTTATCTATGAATTTATGGCAATTTTCTACTATTCATAAAATTAATTAATTAACCATTTATTAAGTTTCTAATTGATATGATTTATTAATCGCTCACTTAATTGCTTTTTCAAAACCACAATTTACTTAATTGTTTTCAATTCAATCTGTGTTTTAATGTGTTTGTTGTGAATAACTTAATGTACAACTAATACGAATTACTATAATTATAATTGTTTATATTATTAATTACACTAATTAAAAATTAATTATTAATTAAAATCACATGTCTGTCTAAATTAATAGCTAAACCATTTGCAAAGTAATTTACATGTTTATTATGCCGGGGGTTAACGAGACTTGAAACAATCTAGTATTAGTTAAGTACCATAATATGGACATTTTTATCACACCATTCAATCATGGTAGGGATTATGATATTGCAAGCTTAATTATCAAGGTAGTTGAGTTTTAATCGTGGTATTTTTGGATACATGAATCAAAGTTTGGGTCTTTGCGAATGAATCAGCTATTAATGATCTATTGTTTATTGTCATTGATAGTCACTATCTATCATATGTGCAAATTAATATAATCAACGAACATGATCGTGAATCTATATCTTAATCCTTTAATCCCTATTATCAATAAATCTTGTCTTGTATTTCATGCGAATGTCAATTGAAAGTTGTGTAAAATTTACAAATAAAAAGGGTTTTGAATAAAACTAATGAAATATCGTAGCAGTGTTTCTGAATGACTGCCAACTGTAAGCATTGCAGAAGACTTCAAACTTTGAATGAATGAATGAGTGAAACGTTTGGCACAAAAAACAACACATTTTTGTGAAACACAAAACTGATTGAAATTTTTAATTGTTTTTAACGATCATTGAATCGATCGATCGGTTGGTGTCGACTGTCAACTGATCCCAAGCGCTGTGCAATTTGTCGGACAATATGTCTGCCAAACCTGCGGTACGATCGGTGGCTGAGCTCAAAGTGATCCAACACTTCCCGATTGTGAAGCGATTGGTGGCCAACGAGACGAACGCCGGTCTCCTCCTCACCGCCGATGACGGTATCGATGGCCACAAGAAGATATCGCTGCGCCTGTTGTGCGTCTTCGGCTTCAACGGCACGGAAGTGTTGTACCAGACGTCGGACGACATGGTCTACGGTTATGGACACAATCGGTTCGGTTGTCTCGGTCTCGGCCGCGACGGTCGAGTGGATCGGCCGGCGCTGAACCGCGCGCTGAGTGGCCAACGGGTGGCCGACGTGTACAACGGGTTCGGCCACTGTTTGGCGCTCACGAGTGACGGCCAGTGTTACGGGTGGGGCGAGAATGACTTCGGCCAATGCGGCGTCGGCTGCTTCGCCAACACCAACACACCGACACTCATACGCGGTCTGATTGGCCGCCAAGTGGTGCGCATGAGTGTCGGCAACAGACACTCGATGGCGTTGACGGCCGCGGGTCGGGTCTACGCCTGGGGTCGCAATACGTTCGGCCAATTGGGCGACGGAACCGTCTGTTGGCGCGGTTCGCCCGTTAGAGTGTTGCTCGACGTGCGGGTGGTGTCCGTGGCGTGCGGTAAATGCCATTCGTTGGCCCTCTCGGCCGACGGCGTGGCCTACGTGTGGGGTCTCAACGATTTCGGCCAATTGGGTCGCCATCGAGAGCGCGATCTTCACGAGTATAAGGAGCGCGCGTTCGCCGTCAGGCCGTCAGTGGTCTCCGGGTTTGCCGACAAACGCCTCGCGAAAGCGGTTTGCGGTCCCAATCATACGTTCCTTCTGACCAGTGATGGCCAACTCTACGCCTTCGGCCTCAACGAGACGGGTCAGGTCGGGAACCATAGCTTTCGCGATCAGTGGACACCCGTCCGCGTGGGCGCCGACCGGAACCTACTCTTCAACGACATTGTCTGCAATTACGATAACAACCTCTCGATCGCCGTCTCACTGACCGGACGTGTCTACTGCTGGGGCTTNACTGTTTGGCGCTCACGAGTGACGGCCAGTGTTACGGGTGGGGCGAGAATGACTTCGGCCAATGCGGCGTCGGCTGCTTCGCCAACACCAACACACCGACACTCATACGCGGTCTGATTGGCCGCCAAGTGGTGCGCATGAGTGTCGGCAACAGACACTCGATGGCGTTGACGGCCGCGGGTCGGGTCTACGCCTGGGGTCGCAATACGTTCGGCCAATTGGGCGACGGAACCGTCTGTTGGCGCGGTTCGCCCGTTAGAGTGTTGCTCGACGTGCGGGTGGTGTCCGTGGCGTGCGGTAAATGCCATTCGTTGGCCCTCTCGGCCGACGGCGTGGCCTACGTGTGGGGTCTCAACGATTTCGGCCAATTGGGTCGCCATCGAGAGCGCGATCTTCACGAGTATAAGGAGCGCGCGTTCGCCGTCAGGCCGTCAGTGGTCTCCGGGTTTGCCGACAAACGCCTCGCGAAAGCGGTTTGCGGTCCCAATCATACGTTCCTTCTGACCAGTGATGGCCAACTCTACGCCTTCGGCCTCAACGAGACGGGTCAGGTCGGGAACCATAGCTTTCCGCTAGTCACCTGTGGGCAGGCGCACCCGCGGCTGGCCTTGGATGAGAAGTTGCTGTAACAGACGTTAATGCTATTGTTGGAGAGCTAGCGGCAGAGTGACTGGCCTGCACAGATGACGACCCCGAATAAGAAGTTGAGCGCACCCGTGAAGATGTCTGAATCGGTGACCAATTATACCATTTTCGACGTTTACGCCAAGTATTCCGGTGTTAACAAGACGTACGAGTCGGTCATCTTTGGCCAGTCGTCCGCCGCCAACGAGTGCCTCAATCAATGCCGCAATACATCCACTGTTAAGACAAACGATAGCATCGATTCCAATGATATGAATGAGAGGTCAACGGCTCAAACACACGACTATTCTTCGGCCGATTCAGGCTTTTATAACTCGGATGAAGGAAGCGATGGGACGGGAGTGAGTCCGCGCACAACACCCGCATCACAAGAGCAACCAATTAATACTAATGTATATAACGATCACATTGTGTCCGATATGTCTCTCATCGACCCGACGGCCAGATATCGACCCGAATGTCCGCCCGTTTCGCTCAACACTAATAGTCAAATCACTGGTCAACGCGACGGACAGAATAGTCAACACTTATCCGATACGGTTGTCGCCAACACTTCCATACATACGACGGCTTATGATCTGAAGTTTGGATTCGAAGATAATTGCATTCTCTGTCACAAACAGGCGCTGAAGAATCGAAACGCGAAGTTCTGGCAAAATTGCGAGACATTTCTGTCGCAAAACACACAACAATGCGAAGACAATATGAGTGTCATTTACATCAAGACCTATACATTCGAGGCGTTTCACGCGTTCATCAACTTCTTGTACGGCATTAACCCTCACATCGATTGTCACACATTCGGTCAGCTCTGGAAGTTGTCCACCATTTTCGACGAGCCCTCACTCGCCCTGCAATGCGTGCGTCGCCTGCCGTTCATTGTCTCGCCGGACACTATCTGTACGCTGTATGAGAGCGCCATCGCCTACCAGATCAAGGACTTGGAGAAGCATTGCGTCGAGTTTGTGGTCAACAACTCGCTGGTGATGACCGCGTGTCCGAAGTTCCAGTCGATGACCGATCAGATGTACCGCCGATTACTCGACTCCGCTATAAGTATCTGATCCGCCGATTGAGACAATTTGTTTTTGTATTTCATTTGTATTTATTTCTCGTATTTATTTC
>CAJPIZ010000311.1:16641-27285 GCA_905368565.1 Medioppia subpectinata
AAGCCCCAGCAGTAGACACGTCCGGTCAGTGAGACGGCGATCGAGAGGTTGTTATCGTAATTGCAGACAATGTCGTTGAAGAGTAGGTTCCGGTCGGCGCCCACGCGGACGGGTGTCCACTGATCGCGAAAGCTATGGTTCCCGACCTGACCCGTCTCGTTGAGGCCGAAGGCGTAGAGTTGGCCATCACTGGTCAGAAGGAACGTATGATTGGGACCGCAAACCGCTTTCGCGAGGCGTTTGTCGGCAAACCCGGAGACCACTGACGGCCTGACGGCGAACGCGCGCTCCTTATACTCGTGAAGATCGCGCTCTCGATGGCGACCCAATTGGCCGAAATCGTTGAGACCCCAGACGTAGGCCACGCCGTCGGCCGAGAGGGCCAACGAATGGCATTTACCGCACGCCACGGACACCACCGGGACGTCGAGCAACACTCGTACGGGTGATCCGCGCCAACAGACGGTTCCGTCGCCCAATTGACCGAACGTATTGCGACCCCAGGCGTAGACCCGACCCGCGGCCGTCAACGCCATCGAGTGTCTGTTGCCGACACTCATGCGCACCACTTGGCGGCCAATCAGAGCGCGTATGAGTGTCGGTGTGTTGGTGTTGGCGAAGCAGCCGACGCCGCATTGGCCGAAGTCATTCTCTCCCCACCCGTAACACTGGCCGTCACTCGTGAGCGCCAAACAGTGGCCAAAGCCGTTGTACACGTCGGCCACCCGTTGGCCACTCAGCGCGCGGTTCAGCGCCGGCCGATCGACGCGACCGTCGCGGCCGAGACCGAGACAACCGAACCGATTGTGTCCATAACCGTAGACCATGTCGTCCGACGTCTGGTACAACACTTCCGTGCCGTTGAAGCCGAAGACGCACAACAGGCGCAGCGATATCTTCTTGTTGTCGTGACTGTTGTGGCCATCGATACCGTCATCGGCGGTGAGGAGGAGAGCGGTGTCTGACGTCTCGTTGGCCACCAATCGCTTCACAATCGGGAAGTGTTTGATCACTTTGAGCTCAGCCACCGATCGTACCGCAGGTTTGGCAGACATTGTATGCGAATCACAGACAGTCTTGGGATCAGTTGACAGTCGACACCAACCGATCGATTCAATGGTCAGTAAAAACAGTTTAAAAATTTCAATGAGTTTTGTGTTTCACAAAAATGTGTTGTTTTTTGTGCCAAACGTTTCACTCATTCATTCATTCAAAGCCGCGTCAACTCGTCTGCAATGCTTACAGTTGGCAGTCATTCATAAACACTGTTACGATATTTTATTAGTTTTATTCAAAACCCTATTTATTGTAAATTTTATACAACTTTCAATTGACATTCGCATGAAATACAAGACAAGATTTACTGATAATAGGGATTAAAGGATTAAGATATAGATTTATGATCATGTTCGTTGATTATATTAGATTTGCACAACAGATTGTACATGATAAATAGTGACCATCGATGACAATCCAAAATAGATCATTAATAGCTGATTCATTCGCAAACACGTGTCTTAGACATTGATTAATGAGCCAAAAATACCCTGATTTAATCTCAACTACCTTGATCACTAAGCGTGCAATATCATAATCCCTACCATGATTAAATGGTGTGATAAAAATGACCATATTATGGTACTTAAGTAGATTGTTAATTAGATTGTTTCAAGTCTCGTTAACCCCCGGCATAATAAATATGTAAATTACTTTGCAAATGGTTTAGCTATTAATTTAGACAAAGACATGTGATTTTAATTAATAATTAATTTTTAATTAGTGTAATTAATAATAATAAACAATTATAATTATAGTAATTCGTATTAGTTGTACACTAAAAAGTTTTAAGTTATTCACAACAAACACATTAAAACATAGATTGAATTGAAAACAATTAAGTAAATTGTGGTTTTGAAAAAGCAATCAAGTGAGCAATTAGTAAATCATATTAATTAAAAACTTAATAAATGATTAATTAATTAATTTCATGAATAGTAGAAAATTGCAATAAATTCATAGATAATTTGTTAATTGAAAAAACAAGTATTGCATCAAAACAGAAGACATACAAACTATGAGACAAATAATCAATCAAACGGTGGTAAGCGATGAGTTCAGGGGATATGCACTCTGAATCTGCATCTGTCGATCCCAGAACTGTCTGCAGAGTTCCTTCAGCACAGTTTCGCCGCTAGTTTTGGCCAACTTTAGGAGTGAAGGGAAGGTCTGGTCGTTCACATGGGGTGCCATTCCGTACAGATATCCTATGAAAGCGTGCATAGAGTCCAGCGAAAAGGGGGCGTCAGTCATGTCGATCACTCCATTAAATCCCAAGCGTTGTTCGTATTCTGACCAGAATTTAGAGTTTCTTTTGCTTAAAATGAATTTATGGGCGAAAATGTGTTTTTCGTTGAATTTAAACTTAATATCAAAATTGTTTTCATTATTAAATAGTGGAGTGAATAGAGTGGACGCAAACATCGCCTCAGAGACAATACCATCACCGGTCAGACATGTAGCTGAAGAATTCGGCGCAAGACAACAATCATCTGCTCTTCCATTGACAATAGACTTAGAGCGGGTCGAGTGGTCACCACTACCAGCAAATACCTCGATGTTCTGACCGTACAATTGGGCAATTTTCTGCAACTCTGGACTAATCTTGGGTTCAATTCCATAGAGATGTCCAATGAATGCTCTAAACTCTTCAAACGGGTGACCTTTGATGGGAATCTCAATCGTGTCTTCATTGATCACCGATCGGATCCGATTCCAGAGTGCGGGACAGCGGACTTCGAGTAGCGTTTTGTGACAATAGATGATTCGATCATCAATTATGAACTTAAAATCCGAAGTCTCGCGATTGTTGAACGAACGCTTCCAGTAAGTGACCAATTCTTGAGCTGATGTGTTCATCATCTCCTCTCGTGTCTCATTTCTTTGCGTCAAAAGCGGCGCTGAATTCAAGTCCAACTCGTTTTGCCTCAAATACTCAGCGCAAAGGTCTTTAAGCTGCCGCTCGTCGCAAGTGGTCGACAGTATCAACACTTCGCCCGCCATCTTGTAGTCAGTGATCTTCGGCTTTAATCCATACAAGCATTGAATGAACGCATAGATAGTCTCGAATGAATGCGATTTCACGTGAATTTCATCCGTGTTTTGAGGCTTTGATGTCAAATATTTTGAGCAAAATCTCCAGAACTTCTCGTTTCTGATCTGAAGAAGTCTTTTGTGGCAATGAATGCGTTTGTCTTTGAATACAAACTTCAAATCGCAATCCAAGTGATTGTCAAATGCTTTACCGAAATGTTTGACCAATTCATTGATAATCGACGTCTCAGTTGTGTCTAAAGGAGTTCCAACTGTTTGTGGCAGTGATTGCACGGATGGCATGTCTGTCATGTCTATGCTTTTGTCTGGCAGTGAGATCATCGATGAAGAGCTGATGGAACTGCTTCTGCTCTGAACTGTATTTGATGTGCCATTCGGTTGATTGCCATTTAAAGTGATACCAGATTTGCTGGAAGTCGAGGAATGGATTGTCTCGGTTTCTGGTTTCACGCCATCGAAGATAATAGTCTTGAATGTCTTATAATTACCAGAATATCTGTAGTAAACGTCTAACAAATTGAATCCGGTTTGCAATTCTGATGTGTGCGGTCTTAAGTAGAATTTGAAGCTATATTTCAAACCCCAGACATAATACTTGCCATCGTTGGCCACTCCGAGAGATATATGGCTATCATAAGTGGCGACTATGTCTTTGAACTTCAACCGTGGAATCGCTGCGGGTGTCCACTGGGTATTACACGTGCCGTTCCCAACCTGTCCGACATCGTTGAGACCAAACGCATAGAGCGTGCCATCACTGGTCAGCGCCAGCGTGTGGTTCGGTCCGCAGACCGCCTTCGCGATTACTTTGTCGGCAAACTCGATGACAGTAATCGGCGACTTTGAAAACGCCCGCTCCTTATACTCGCGCTGATCGCGATCTCGATGTCGACCCAATTGTCCGAATTCGTTGAAACCCCACACGTATAGCACGCCGTCTGAGGTCACGGCTAGAGAATGGCATTTACCGCAAGAGATTGTGGCGATGGGCGAAGTGATGGCCACTCTTATGGGACATAAGATATAATTGGTTGTATTGTCACCGATTTGGCCAAACGAGTTGCGTCCCCAGCCGTACGCGTGTCCATTGTCTGTGAGGGCCACTGAGTGCCGATTACCGCACGCGGCAGTCATCACATGCTTGTCCGTCAAATTGGTTATCAATTGCGGTGTTTGAGTGGCATCTAATGTCCCGACACCGCATTGGCCGAAGTCATTCTCGCCCCACGACAGACACTGACCGCCGGCAGTCAGACCAATGCAGTGGCCAAAGCCGGTGAACACATTAGCCAATTGGCGGCCGCTTAGCGCTGGTATGAGTGTCGGCGAAGACACGTGTTTTGTTGTCTCTTTTAACGCCAATCCCAGACACCCGTATCGGTTGTTTCCGTAGCCAAACGCTCGGTCATCGGCGGTAACGTATATGATTGAGGATCCGTTTTCACCGAAGATGGCCAGCAATCGCAACGATGTCTATCTTTTAACGCCAATCCCAGACACCCGTATCGGTTGTTTCCGTAGCCAAACGCTCCCAGTAGCCGCCATTGCATATACTAACTCCTAGGCAAAAGTGGCTTCTACCGGTCGTTAGCGTTGCTACAGAAGTGGAGGCTCAGCCGGTAGTTACCAGAGTTACACAAATTCGACAAATAGTAAAAGAATGAATCGATGGACTCAATGGTAGAGCCCATTGTCCACCGCTTCTTGCTTTCTACTTCTTGTCACCAATTGATCCCAAAATGCATACAACGATCAAATCTGTGGTTAAATCTGGTCTTCAGTTTTGATTGGTGTGAGAGTAGAGGTATTGACACACTTTACACACACCTCTACTCCACACCAACTGTAAGGTCTGTAAGAGTCGATCATAAAGTCTATTATCCATTAATTCTCCGCCCCTTTCGTGTCAAACGATTATTACATTTAAGTTTTAATTGAAGTTTTATTTAATTAAATTAATTAATTATATTTTATAAAATACACAAATTTAATATATTAAATTAAAAAAATTATTACAACTTTTAGTAAAGTATTTATGATTTTTAATAAAGTACACTTTTAAAATATAAAAAATTATTAATTTAACAAAAAATTAAACAATTTCATTCACAATTACACATTTACATTAACCAATCACATGCATAAATCACCATGGTCATCAAATCATCATAGGTTTACAATCAATCACATAACATTATATGTTATAACTATTACAATAACAAATAAACCATTAATAGCTGATCCATTCGCAAAGACGTGTCCAAACATTGACCAACAATACCCTGATTTACTTTACCTTGATCATTAAGGTTGTAATATTGTAATCTTTATCATGATTAAAAGTCAAAAAATGTCCATATTCTAATATTGTCTAATAGTTTAACAGTGCTAGATTGTTTCAAGTCTCAATTACACCGATAATATAAATGTGCAAATTGTTTACAGTTTGCTATTAATTTGAACACAAATTTGGGATTTTAATGTATTAATGTTTAATTGGTATAATTAATGATAATTTGTATTAGTTGTACATTGTTCATATGTAAAAATAGTAATACATGGGTTAAATTAAAAAACAATTAATTATGCAAGCACGTTATTTATATTAATTAGAAACTAAATAAATGGTTAATTAAATAATTGATCGATTAATTAATTTGATAGACAATTGCAAAATAGTGTAATATTTTCATTGATAATTGAAAATTAAAACAAGTATTTCATCCAAACAGCAGACATACAGACTATGAGATCAATAATCAAACAAACGGTGACCAGCGATGAGTTTAGAGGATATATTGATTCAAGAATTGCATACAGAGATCCTTCAACACAGTTTCGCCGCTATTTTTGGCCAATTTTAACAGTGAAGTGACCGTCAGTTCGTTCATATCGGGTGCCATTCCGTACAGATATCCTATGAAAGCGTGCATAGAGTCCAGGGAAAAGGGAGCGTCAGTCATGTCGATCACTCCATTAGATCCCAAGTGTTTCTCGCATTTCGACCAGAATTTAGGGTTTCTTTTGCTTAAAATAAATTTATGGGCGAAAATGTGTTTTTCGTTGAATTTAAACTTAATGTCAAAATTGTTTTCATTATTAAATAGTGGAGTGAATAGAGTGGACGCAAACATCGCCTCAGAGACAATACCATAACTAGTGGCCAAACCACTTGACTGAACACTTCTCGATCCTTCATTCACAATAGCCTTAGACCGCATTGAGTGGTCACCACTACCAGCAAATACCTCAATGTTCTGACCGTACATTCGGGCAATTTTCTGCAACTCTGAACTAAACTTGGGTTCAATTCCATAGAGATATCCAATGAATTCTCTAAACTCTTCAAACGGATGACCATTGATGGGAATCTCAGTTGTATTTTCATTGATCATCGGTTGGATCCGTTGCCAGAGTGCGGGACAGCGGACCTTGAGTAACGTCTTGTGACAAAAGATGATGCGATCGTCAATTATAAACCTAAAGTCCGAAGTCTCCCGTTTGTTAAACAAACGCTTCCAGTAAGTGACCAATTCTTGTGCCGATGTGTTCGGTGTCTCATCTCTTTGCGTCAGAAGCGGCGCTGAATTCAAGTCCAACTCGTTTTGCATCAAATACTGAGCGCAAAGGTATTTAAGCTGCCGCTCGTCGCAAGTGGTCGACAGTATCAACACTTCGCCCGCCATCTTGTAATCAGTGATCTTCGGCTTCAGTCCATACAAGCATTGAATGAACGCATAGATAGTCTCATATGAATGCGATTTCACGTCAATTTCATCCGTGTTTTGAGGCTTTGATGTCAAATATTTTGAGCAAAATCTCCAGAACTTCTCGTTTCTGATCTGAAGAAGTCTTTTGTGACAATGAATTCGTTTGTCATTGAATACAAACTTCAAATCGTAATCCAAATGATTGTCAAACGATTTACCGAAATGTTTGATCAATTCATTGATAATCGACGTCTCAGTTGTGTCTAAAGGAGTTCCAACTGTTTGTGGCAGTGATTGCGCGGATGGCATGTCTGTTATGTTTAAGCCTTTGTCTGGCAGTGAGATCATCGATGAAGAGCTGATGGAACTGCTTCTGCTCTGAACTGTATTTGATGTGCCATTCGTTTGATTGCCATTTGAAGTGATACCAGATTTGCTGGAAGTCGAGGAATGAATTGTCTTTGTCTCTGCTTTCACACCATCGAAGATAATAGTCTTGAATGTCTTGAAATTACCAGAATATCTGAAGTAGACGTCCAACATATTGAATCCGGTTTGCAATTCTGATGTGTGCGGTATTGAGACAAATTTATACGTGTATTTGAAACCCCAGACGTAATATTTGCCATCAATGGTCAGCCCGAGAGATAGATTGCTATCGTAAGAGGCCATTAGGTCTTTGAACTTCAACCGTGGAATCGCTGCGGGGGTCCACTGGATATTACACGTGCCGTTCCCTATCTGTCCGACATCGTTGAGACCAAACGCATAGAGCGTGCCATCACTGGTCAGCGCCAGCGTGAGTCTTTGAACTTCAACCGTGGAATCGCTGCGGGGGTCCACTGGATATTACACGTGCCGTTCCCTATCTGTCCGACATCGTTGAGACCAAACGCATAGAGCGTGCCATCACTGGTCAGCGCCAGCGTGTGATTCGGTCCGCAGACCGCTTTTGCGACCACTTTGTCGGCAAACTCTTTAACAGTAATCGGTGTCATAGAAAAGCCGCGTTCCTTCGGGAAGTGCATGTCGTGGTCTCGATGTCGGCCCAACTGTCCGAAGTCGTTCAGACCCCACACGTATAGCACGCCGTCTGAGGTCAGGGCCAGGGAATGGCATTTACCGCTGGATATGCTAGCGATGGGCGAAGTAATGGCCACTTTGACGGGTCGTACGCGCCAACAGACAGAGCGGTCGCCAATTTGGCCAAACGTGTTGCGCCCCCAGCCGTACGCGTGTCCGTCGGCCGTGAGGACCACGACGTGCCGATTACCGCACGCGACGGTCACCACTCGCTCGGCGGCCAACGTGTCAACCAATTGCGGTACGAGTACGGCATCGAAGTGGCCGACACCGCATTGGCCGAAGTCATTCTCGCCCCACGACAGACACTGACCGCCAGCAGTCAGACCAATGCAGTGGCCAAAGCCGGTGAACACGTTAGCCAATTGGCGGCCGCTTAGCGCCGGTATGGGTGTCAGCGAAGACACGTGTTTTGTCGCCTCTTTGATCCCCAGACACCCGTACCGGTTGTCTCCGTAACAGAAGGCCCGGTCATCGGCGGTAACGTATATGACTGAGGATCCCTTTTCGCCAAAGATGGCCAACAATCGCAACGATGTCTTCACCTCCGAGTCGGCCATCAATGGTCTCAATGTGTTTAAGCTGTTAATTATTGTCAATGAGTCAATGGACTCAATGGTAGAGCCCATTGTCCACCGCTTCTTGCTTTCTACTTCTTGTCCACCAATTTATCCCAAAATGCATTCAACGATCAAATCTGTGGTTAAATCTGGTCTTCAGTTTTGGTTGGTGTGGAGTAGAGGTGTTGACACACTTTACACACACCTCTACTCCACACCAACTGTAAGGTTGCGCTCAAACTGTAAAAATGCATTCAAATGAACGCATTGTACGAGTCATTCATAAACACTGTAATCAATCATCAGTTGTGTCCCCTTTAGTGTTAAACAATTATTACATTTGACTTTTAATTGAAGTTTCATTTAATTAAATTAATTAATTATATTTTATAACATTTAAATTAGTATATAATTTGGGAAAACTAATTATGAATTCTTAATTTAAATAATAATTAAAAGATTCTCACAAACACTTTAAAAATGTCATTAACTTTACAAAAATTATTAATTAAAACATTAATTAAACTTATAATAAATTCAGAATTAATCAAATGAATGTCAAACTAATCGGACTTTTCATTGATAGTGACAGTCATGGGATCCTCCAGTTCTTTACCAGTGATGGCCTGATAATAGAAGACACACATCCACTGCAACCATACATAGACATCAATTACCATAATCATTGATTTATACAGCATTACATAAAGTATAGATTAAAATACATACCACTGACCAGATCACATTCATCACCATGATCAATTGCAGCAATAGCTGTAGTAGAGTTATTATGGCATAATCGGGCAGTAGTGACGCCCTGTATATACCATTAATAGGGAAGTAATACAAACGGCTTATAATCCAAGTGACCGGTAGAGCAAAGGCGCCGATACTGTAGGCCAGCTTAAACTGTAGTCTAATTTTACCATTTTGTTCCCTCAAAGCGTATAATAGTTTCGGTCCCTCAATAAATATATCGTTGATATCGTGCAAAAACAATACGACAACTGCCGGGTCTTGAATACTGTCAAACATTAGCACAAGGGTTAGTTAGTTATCTAACATTTTAAATGAACCATGGTGTTCATATACGTACCGGGTCATATAACAGCCCACCAATAAAAAGAGAGATACAATATGATGCACATTTAACATAATGGCCGTGATTAATTTCTTCTGGGGTGCGGCAAACAACTCGGTATACAAGCCCTCCAAATAGTATGACATTTGTATGAAGAAATAAACTTTGATTAAGGTTGGCATCGGTGTTGTCTCGGAATATACTGCACTCAAAATGATTATAATTAATTTATATAAATATTTATATAATTATCAGAATGTTTATTGTACCCTAATTATCGGATTATTAGCAACATTTAATAAAATTACTATACTCCAATAACGTGGGTTTTACAAAAACTTACCATGACTAAATTTACTGAAACATACGGTACAGTCTCCGGAAAATAATATTCTTGTGGCCAATAGAGTGACCAGAGTATGGCAGCACAGTTTGAAACCGCTATCACATGCTTTGTCTATATAATTGATGTTGGATTTAAGTGACACACATAACGGCTATTAAATTAATATAATTTTCCTTGTTAATACATCAATAATTATAATAAGGTAATTTAATCAATAAACTCAATGTTTTTACCTTGAACAAATAATTTTGAGTAAAAGATCTTGATTTAATGAATAGAAAAATTGCGATCAAAAAACACATTAAATCAATTTTGGTAACATTTGAACTGAATTTACTGATATCTTGCGATATGTTATACAGTGTTATGTTATGGGAATGTTTTTGCAATTTTAAGCTTATATCATTAAATACTTTAAAATAAGTTACACTCATCTTTTTTTAATTAAATTACTAAATATTTAAATACACATATATTTTTTAAATTATGTTAACTTTGTTTTTTATATTGTTAACTAAAACATTGTGGTAAAATATACTTTTGATTGTAAAACTATGAAATAACAGCTAATTAAATAAAACATAAAATAATAGTCTGTTTTCTATTTCATTAATTAATTTTAAGGTATTGTCACAAATGGTTCAATAATACAATTATATTTGTAATAATAAATGCATAAATGTATTATTTTATGTTTTGCTAATTATTCTGTTAATACTAAACAAGATCTCTCTCTCTCTCTCTCTCTCTCTC
>CAJPIZ010000312.1:0-27237 GCA_905368565.1 Medioppia subpectinata
CTGAGACGGTATTTGTGTACAGACTATGTGAACGCACCCAATAATGGCGATGAGATTACGATTCCTGTATATAAGAGGAGCGCATTGTCTGAATGCCAGTCACTCCGGGTTTGCGAACCAAAGCGTCAACTTCTCTGCGATCATGAGATCAGTCAATACGACACGTGTTATGCGAAAGGCGTCTCCGAGGAGGCAATGAATTGAATTGAATTTGAATTGATTTAGATTTTTATCATTGATTTTAAACTATATTTTTAAACGACATTTAAATTGAATTAAACGACAAATAAATTAGTTTTTCAACATTTTATTGAATTGTGTTTTAATTATACTTACTTACCAAACTAACTTACGATTCCGTAACTGCTGGTGGTCTTCGAGATGGTGACTGATGTTGTGATGTTTGGGTAGCTATGACGCCTCCTTATCCATAATAGACACTATTCAGGTAATGTTTACTATCAATAAATATTGAGTTCATGTATTGACAAGTAATTATAATCCAAACAAAAAATTAGTATAAAATCAGTCAAACATTTAATTAAAAAAAACAATTTATTAAATTTTAAATAAAAAATAATTACATTTTGTGGACAAACTTTTTATGATTAAACATATAAGCGCTTCCAGTGGTCGTGTACTCACATCCGGGCCATTGACACACATATGGGCGCACATTGTTATGCATATTCATGTGTTCTCTCAATCGGAGCTTACTTTTATAACTTTTGCCACAATCTGGCCATAAGCACGGGTACGGCCGCTCACCCGTGTGGACACGTTTATGAGAGGCTAATGCGAATCCAAAATACTCACATCCGGGCCAATCGCACCGTCGCTTTTGCGGTGGTTTCGTTTTATACGGCTTTTTATTATGAACAGCGACCTTATGGTTGAGTTTCTGAGTGCTTGTAAAAAACATTTCCAAACACCCGTCAACACCGCACTTGAAAGTGGGTTCGCTTTGATGTGTCCGCAAATGCAAGTCCAGACCCTTCTGTCCCATAAAAGTCTTCTTACAGCCATTGACCGGACATTGAAGTAATGGTCTGTCCGTTGAATGCGTTGAGAGATGAAATTTTAGATACTGTTGGCAAACGGCTTCATAATTACAACCTTTATAATGACATTTAAATGATTTCACATTTTTATGTATCAGTAAATGCATGGCTAGACCCTCGGGACGGACATAGACTTTATCGCATCCCTCGTATTCGCACTTAAACCGTGGTTTCAAGTCGTGTCGAAACATGTGTTGAGAAAAAAGTTTCACAGTTTTGAAACTCTTGTGGCAGTCATTGAGCGGACAATTGTATGCATTTGTTATCAAATCAAAGCACTTCATCCGCTCTGATTCGTTGAATCGCAAGCAATCAGTCATCGATGGCTCGTTATCTTCCGTGTGTCCGCTCGACAGCCGATGTTTGGTTAAATTTCCGGGTCTTTGGAACCGTCTTCGACAGCCCTTATGGCCGCAAACATAAGACTTGTTCGACGAAACTATAGGTTTGTATGACTTGTTTTCAAATTTGAAATTTTTTTGAGATTTATTTTTCGCACATTTCGACGGATTTGTCGTCGAATTCAAGGATTTCTCGCTTTCGGTCTTATTTTGTGTCAAATATTCGGACAATACTTTGGGTTCAGTCTTAACCACAGATTTCTGTCTTTTAGTGGTTCTCCTCTTCTTCTGGAGATAACATTCATTAGACTTTTCATTCAAATTATTGATTGTTTTCTTCGATTTTTGTCTTTTATTTTTTGGCCGCTTTTGAGTTCTCATTTGATCCGACATTTCAATGGCATTCATGTCTTCATTATTAATATCTATAATTGTCTTCATATCTCCAGATATGTCATCACTTCCTCTTCTCCTCAATTGTTGATCATTTGATGTACTCTTCAGTTGGAAATCAGATGCAGTGATAATATGAATGTCATTTGCAGTTATAATCCTATCATTCAATTGATCCAATGTTTGAGATAATGTCCGGAAGTGTTGATTGTCTTCTGAATCGATAAGTGTTTCATATTTTGAGTGANTGTCTTCTGAATCGATAAGTGTTTCATATTTTGAGTGAATTTTAATTAAATGTGTTTTCATTTCACATAAACATTGGATTTCATGTAAAAGTCTATTGTTTTCAGACAATAATTCATCCAAAATATCGTTTATATTAATTATTGAATCCATAATTGATTCAAAATCACATTTAAAACTAATTCACAATTAATTTGAATATAATTTAAACAACAATTTTCCCCAAAAATGTAAACAAAAATGACATGAGATTAACAGTAATGTAAAGAGAGTTGTCATTGAATTCAACATAAATAATGTTTTAATAAAAACGTTTATTAAATATCAATAAATCAAACAATTTATTAAATTATAACTAAAAATGATTACATTTTGTGGACAAACTTTTTGTGATTAAACAAATAGGAGGCACCGGTTGTCGTGTACTCACATCCGGGCCATTGACACACATATGGGCGCACATTGTTATGCATATTCATGTGGTCTTTCAGTCGTTCCCCATTTTTATAACTTTTGCCACAATCTGGCCATAAGCACCGGTGCGGCCGCTCACCCGTGTGGACACGTTTATGGCCGTTCAGATATGTGCCGATATACTCACATCCGGGCCAATCGCACCGTTGTTTCTTTGCCGGGTATATAGTAATCGGCCTCTTGTTGTGGACATCGGTCTCGTGTTTCCTTCGCTGATAGGGTTTATAAAACATTTCATTACATCCGAAACCACATTTGAAAGTGGGTTCGCTTTGATGTGACCGCGAATGCAAGTCCAGACCTCCCGAATATTTAAAGGTCTTCTTACAGCCATTGACTGGACATTCAAGTAATGGTCTGTCCGTTGAATGCGATACGAGATGTAGATTTAGATACCGTTGGCAAATGGCTTCATAATTACAACTTTTATAATGGCATTTAAATGATTTCACATTTTTATGTATCAATAAATGCGTGGCCAGACTGTCGCGAGTGGTATAGATTTTATCGCATCCCTCGTATTCGCACTTAAACCGTGGTTTTAAGTCGTGTCGACACATGTGTTGGTAAAACTGTTTCTCCTCTGAGAAACTCTTGTGGCAGTCATTGAGCGGACAATTGAATAAATTTGTTGTTAAATCAAAGCACTTCATCCGTTCTGAACTCTTGAATCGCAAGCACTCAACCATTGATGTCTCGCTGTCTTCCGAGTGTCCGCTCAACAGCCGATGTTTGGCTAAATATCCCGGTCTCCGGAACCGTCTCTCACATCCATTATAACCGCAAACATACCATTTCTTCGGTCCGTAAGACTCGTCTTCGGTTTCCAAACACTTTTGGAACTCATTTTCCGCACATTTCGGCGAATCTGTCGTCGATTTCACAGATTTCTCGCTTTCGGTCTTATTTTGTGTTAAATATTCGGACAATACTTTGGGTTCAGTTTTAACCACAGATTTGTGTCTTTTAGTGGTTCTCCTCTTCTTCTGGAGATAACATTCATTAGATTTTTCATTCAATTTGTTGATTGTTTTCTTCGATTTTTGTCTTTTATTTTTTGGCCGCTTTTTAGTTGTCATTTGATCCGACATTTCAATGGCATTCATGTCTTCATTATTATTATCTATTATTGTCTTCATATCTTCGGATATGTAATCACTTCCTCTTCTCCTCAATTCTCCTCCAATACTCTTCAGTCGGACATTAGATTCAATTTTAATTTGTTTATCATATGATCCGTAAGTATTATCATTCAATTGATCCAATCGTTGAGATAATGTCCGGAAGTGTTGATTGTCTTCTGAATCGATAAGTGTTTCATATTTTGAGTGAATTTTAATTAAATGTGTTTTCATTTCACATAAACATTGGATTTCATGTAAAATTGATCCAATGTTTGAGATAATGTCCGGAAGTGTTGATTGTCTTCTGAATCGATAAGTGTTTCATATTTTGAGTGAATTTTAATTAAATGTGTTTTCATTTCACATAAACATTGGATTTCATGTAAAAGTCTATTGTTTTCAAACAATAATTCATCCAAAATATCGTTAATATTAATCATTGAATTCATAATTCAATTCAAAATCACTTTTAAAACTAATTCACAATTAATTTGAATACAAATTAAGTCCAAAACCAGACAACAATTTAATTGCAAAAATGTAAACAAAAACTCATAACATGTGAGAAGTGAAGGGATTTCGTATGAATTGCAAAATATTTATTTATAGAATTAATAATACAATCGATATATTAATAAATTACAGAATTTTATATTATGTTTAAAAACATATAAAAATAAATCCAATTAATTTATAAATTAATTCACATTTTATGGACTTGTTTTATATGTGCGATAAGATTAGCACTATTAGTGGCCCTATACTGACATCCGGGCCAATGACAGGCATAGGGCCTAACATTGTTGTGAACATTCATGTGATTAGTTAAGTGACAACTCTTTCGGAACTGTTGGCCACAGTCGGGCCATAAACACTGGTATCGCTTTTCGCCCGTATGTGAGCGCTTATGTTCGGCGATCCCTCTGCCCGTCCACTCACATCCCGGCCAATCGCACCGGTGTTTCAGACGCTTGTAAGCGAGCGGTTCCCGATTGTGGACAAGGGTTTGATGTTTGCGTTTTTGGTGTTCATTTGTGAACATATCACTGCAGCCATTGATTCCACACTTGAGTGTCGGTCCGCTTACGTGCATATTCTGTATATGCTTTTCGAGAGACAATTTACTCTTCAATGTCTTCCCGCAGTCAATGACATCGCATCTAAACACTGGTCTCTCCGTTGAATGGATCACAAAATGTCTGTTCAATATTTTATTTGAATGCGTTTCATAATCACAGCCATTATAATGACATTTAAATGGTTTATCGCTTAAATGAATGCCTGAATGGATTTTCAGCTCAAACTGTGTTTTGAATACTTTATTGCAATCATTGAATTCGCATTCAAAGCGTCTATTCGTATGAAATCTATGCAAATGTTTTAAAAACCTCGCATTTGTCGCATAACTTTTGTTGCAACAATTTAGCGGACATTTAAATGTCTTTGCATTCAAATCAAAGCACTTCTCTCTTTCCGTGCGATTATTGATCAGTATATCAGCCGTTGAATGGTTTGAATCTGTTTTCACTGATTCCTGTTTTATAGACTTATTGTCATTATTTGAATCAATAGTTTCTGTCGTTTCCATACAATTGTTATCCAAGTCTTCAATGACTTCTTCCATCGCTTTCTCGACATAAACCGCAGACTCTTTTGGACAGTAATTGTGAACAGACTTGTGATGAAGGCTTCGGTGGTATTCGGTGTAAAACATATTAACACATCGGTCGACATCACACCTAAAAGTGGGACCCGTTTTGTGTACTAATGAATGACGTCTGAGATCAGGGAATGTCTTGAAGCACTTCCCGCACCCAATGAAGTCACACCTATAGGGCCTCACAGATGAATGTCTCTCCAAATGTTCAGTTAGACCTTCTTTTCTCGCGAACCTCTTCTGGCATTCGCTGTAATGACACTTAAACTTCTTGACAATTGGTGTGGAAGTGCTTTGAGTGCTGTGTGTCATGGAGTGCTTCTTCAGACCGGGTCTACTTAAAAAAGTTTTGTGACATTCTTTGTATTCACACCGATATCTGATCCGTCGGTTCTCATGGGTTCTGGCGTGTGAACTAAGACAAGTCATATTCTTACAGACTTTATCACATCCTTTGACTTTACACTTAAATGCTTGGTTAGAATGAGTGCCATATAAATGGCCGTAAAATCTAATATCAGTCCCGAAACTCTTGTGGCACTCATTTATCGGACAAATGAATGCATTTGTATTGAAATCAAAGTATTTCTTTCTTTCTGTCCGATTGTATCGCAAGGATTCAGAGAGTGATTGATTTGAATCCCATTTCATTACTCTTTGTATTTTTCTCGCATTTGTCTTCACATTATCCGTCGATTCAGTCATATCTTCATTCAATTCTTTGCCATAACTTTCATCCGAGTCTTCATTAATGTCTTCGTTGTTGTAATCCATTGTTTGAATAACTCTTTGTTTTTGATGTTTTCTTTTCAATTGTCTTGTATTGGGTTTTGTCACCACTTCTTGTGTTTCATAGCTTTTCTTTCTCTTCGTTTCGACATAACTATCATCTGATTCTTCACTCATGTCTTCACTCAAGTTTTGCATTACTTTTCGTGTTTTACATTTTCTTCTCAATTGTCTGCCATTTAATGGACTCTTTAGTGTCAAATCAGTTTCACTCTTCACGTGATTGACATCTGAAGTGATATTTTGGTCTTTTATTTGATCCAATCGTTGAGATAATGTCCGGAAGTGTTGATTGTCTTCTGAATCGATAAGTGTTTCATATTTTGAGTGAATTTTAATTAAATGTGTTTTCATTTCACATAAACATTGGATTTCATGTAAAAGTCTATTGTTTTCAGACAATAATTCATCCAAAATATCGTTAATATTAATCATTGAATCCATAATTGAATTTAATGTCAGATTTAAAACTAATTCACAATTAATTTGAATACAATTTAAGTCCAAAACTAAACAACAATTAAATAACAAAAATGTAAACACAAAGTGAAAACATATGAGAAGTGAAGGGATTTTATATGAATTGCATTTTCCAAAGTTTTCTAACTTTTAACAACTTTTCAGAATTAATGCCAGAATTTAACACATAATACAAAATTTCAATAAAATTAATATAACTATTTAAAAATTAAATAAAAATATATTTAAGATTTTAGTTGTCATTATAAATATATCAAAACAAAATTAATTAGTAATATGTAAGTAATTAATTAAAATTGCATTAAAAAAGCATTAAAAGTGCCATAAAATGTAAATTTAATAAAATGTTAATATTTTATATAATGTAAGCAATGAATGGTCAGTCCGTGGGAACCATCACTCGTACGACTGGCCAACTCTCTCATCGCTGGTCACCGACACGTCGGCCACCACTGCATCCGATCGGGTCTTCTCGAGTCCAACACTCCATTGGCCTTCAAATGCAATCATTATTACAATTATGACAAACTCGTGGCCAAAGATGACCACAATATGGATGAGTCCATACCTGCGTCGGCCACTGGTATACGAAACCCAGCGCTTGATTCCGACGGCTTACTGACCGCCCAATCGCTTGTCATCCCATAAACGGTTCCATTCGGTGACTCGAGAGTCACATTCAATAGAGTGATGCCATCGCTTGTGACCGTAAAAGTGGTATTCAATCCCAACTCTTTGGGTATTTGAACCGCTGTTTGATTCTTGAGATTAGTTTCCATGCGAACAATCTTCTGGAGCACAACCACTGTATGTCTCGTCTCTATCACTGTCTTATCGCCGCAGGAAGTGTTACCACAAGAACTACCACTAGAAGGAGGTGTTGTTGTATTCGGAGGAATGGAAGTAGTAGTGCTCGGTATGGGATCAGGTAGTGGTTCAACGCTAATGAATGCAATGTTAGAGACTTCTCCCCAATTGGTGTTGTCATCGACGGCTCGTAAACCGAAATAAACGGTAACTTTCGGTGTATTGGCGGACATCAAGAGTGCGGACGGAATCTGAAATTTGACTTTCATTATCGTATGTCCCTCTGGAGGTGCGAGACTTCCCGTGTCTAACATCTGATCATCGATTACCACATTTAAGTCAAACAATTCTTGTCTGTAAAGAGTTTCGGGTCTCAGAGATGTCCGCAAATCTATTTTTGTTGCTTTTCCTTCAGATATTAATTTATAAAATACTTTAGTTTACAATAATTTTTAGAATTATGGAAATTGAAATTGTATGTAAACCTGTGTACGAGTCATCTCCCGGTGCCGTCCACTGGAGCTCAACCGTACGATTGTCCTCAGAGGCAATCACCTGTAAATCAGTGACTCTTCCGGGACTCATACCATCGGAGCCGAGATTAAAGTTATCGACAAGAAAAGCGCCCATTTCTGCCGCACGAGTGAACGATCCGTTTAGTGGTATCGATATAATGGTCTCTTCGGGTTCTGTGCCATCCGTTGCGATGAAATCGTTGATCTGAAACTCACTCTTAGATATTTTAGGTGCTATTCCTGGAAGGATTATTGGCATATTTGGCGCTTGTCTTTTAAGTGACAATCCTGTGGCCACCGGTAAAGTGGTTCCATATGTTATGAGTCTCGTTACGGACGGAATGTCAGTGATCTTCACGGACACCGAATATCTATCGTTTAGATTGAATTGCGTGAAAGCCGTGGTATAGACGCCATCATTGGCTCTGATATCATATCCGGCGCCGTCGTCGTAGAGATCAAGCTTTCATAGCAAACAAATAATAAATTATCTATGTAATTATTACCTAAAAGAATATTTATTTAAATAAAACCTCAATGGTTTGATCGCCGGGAAGCCCAATAACGGCCACCACTTTAGCGTCAATCACAGGGTTGTATGCTTTCATTAATTGGACGTAAATTAAAGCACTCGAAGGGTATGTAACGTCTAAATGGCCAAAAAATGCATTCACTCTAATTGGTTGTTGTTTCCGATCTTTGGGTTCACTCGTGACCGACAACTCTGCCGTTATGTTCCCTAATGGCCAGCCGGGAGTGCTTTGACTAAATTCCAGTTTCCATTCGCCCACTTCTGAATCGGTGATCAATAACTCGATGAATTGTTTATTATTTATAATTTTATAATTGGTGTCATTATATATCTCTCCAATTGGTGATATTAATATGATATTAATGTCTGGAATATTGTCGGAATGGACCACGAATTTAGTGTTTTTACCCAATTCTTGGTCTATAAAAACTGGTTTCGTAACAGTCGTGTCTCCGATTGTAATTATTTCTCTATTCAATATTAGCACAGATTGATCCTCAATGTCTGGCTTTTATTTGGTTATAAACAAATTTAATGTGAAAATTAACATAATTATAGAATAGTAGCTAATGACCTGTTGTGTGATTATATCAGTGAAATATGTGTTGATAGCACTGTCATCGCCTTCATTCACATGATATATCATTCCTCCCGATTGAGTAGTTATATCGTTGAGTTTCTGTTCCACATTATACCCGATGGCAATGGTATCCACTCTAACGCCCGCATTAAGAATTTCCAATTCCAATGAACTAAACTCGTGATGATCTTCATTATTCTCGCCATCAGTGATCAATATAATAGTGACGCCCCGACCATCCAATCCATGCGCTCGAAGCATCTCCAGAGCTGATCTCAAACCTCGAGGTATGTTTGTTCCGCCCCATAGCTGCGGAGGTATTGTGTCGGACAGATTTTTTCGGCTATCGTTGTCGATCGGAACGATTGGATGTATATCTAAAGAATTGGACGCGAAAGCAGTAATTCCTAATTGCATGCCATCTTTAATGAGATTTGTGATTAAACGTTTGGTCATTACTGATAGAAAACCTGCCCAAAAGGAATCCATACTTCCCGACATATCGAGTGCTAAAATAAATGTACCATCTTGGTTATGTTCTTTTGGCGGTTCAATTTGATATACTGTTATATTGGGTTCCGTATAAACATTGGTATTTCTAAATATCAATTATATTAATTAAATTTATTGTATATTGAATTATAATTTATACGATTGTGTGAAGTCGTGGTGACTATCGATCACATCTTTTACACTACGATAAGAGCATTGAATATTGTGTTCGTTCGGCGCAAAGGAGTTGTGATTTACTTTTGGGTCAATTGTATTGTTTTCGCAATACTTTTCAGTCTATCAATCAATTCATTAATTATTTGGAGAGAGAGAGAGAGAGAGAGAGAGAGAGAGAGAGAGAGAGAGAGAGAGAGAGAGAGAGANAGAGAGAGAGAGAGAGAGAGAGAGAGAGAGAGAGACATACGGATTGAAAGTGAGGCAAAGACATGATGGAAGCGATGGGACTGTTGTCTGATTTATCGGCAATGAATTTGCAATTGTGGTCGACTCGACCCGTGCTGTATATCTTACATGTATTGCCATTCATATCCTCAGCATTGCCTTTGATACCAGAAACACAGAAAGTGGGATATATCTGAGTGTAATCAAAATGCATTTACAACTTTAGAAACATTATAAGTTAAATTAATTTTAGAAAGAATAGTAAAGTATTAATTAAATATAAATTATTATGAAATACCGTTCCGTTAGTCATATAAAATGTTGGATATCTATAATCACCGGCACTTCCGAACTCATCAAACACACCATACCTATAGTGTGACCACTCATTCACCAATAGTTTCTCTTAAAGATATTATTAATAATTAAGTATTAAAATATTTCATTTGATTACAAAATAAATACCCGGATAATCAAAAGTGTTTTGATTAAGTTTTTCAACGAAGCTATCGGTCAATTGGATGTATTCACCCGATTGTCCGCAACCTCTCGGTTGAAAAGTGAACGGTTTGTCATTTAGGGTGTGAGTCGATGGTGAGATCCGGATGTGGCCGTCGTCCCAATGCGAGTCCGGGATCGCTTGGTATTCAGATTTCTGAGTCCACAACTCCGGAAGAATAACTGCTATGTCTTTAAACTGAGCCCTGCTTTCAGTCGCCCCGTAGAGAAAAGTCGACGATTTTATTAGCAATTCTTTAAGATTAGCGACCAATTGATCGCTTTCTGTGATATCGGGATGAATAGTGACCACAAGACCTTCATATTCGCCGTTATTATATTGAATTGGTTTTGGGACACAAATGACAGCCAATATCACCGATAATATAGTTAATGATATCTCTATTATTTTCATTATATTATTGTTATAACTCTGAATAACAGATAATAATTTATGTTTTAGAAGTTTATTCAAACAAACAGTGAATTAAAATAAAGACTAAAATATAAATTGTGTGGTATTTATGTGTTTTTGTCTCAAATACTATTAGTTTTAATGTAATGACAATTAACCTAATTTAAGACAATTAATTTTAAACAATATTATTTAATAAAATAATAATTGAACACATTTTGGGCGCAGAATATAAACACAGAATATATAACTTTAACGGATTATATTTCACAGACATTAGGCGTCTAATAGATAAACAAATATACATTACTGTATTTACTGCAGTTGTTTTTTAAAAACTTTGTCCGATAATTAACCTTGCTTATTGACCACATTTATAAATATAGTCTATTATATTGTTTGTAACAATCAGTTATGAAAGTATCAAAACAACATGATATTGAAATAATTGTAAATTGAATATTAAATTTCACTAATTAACCTTGTTTACTATTGTTTTTGGGTTTAATATTTCTAATAAATTATTTTAATAATTAAATAAATAACAAAATAAATAAACTTTGTAATTAAAATTGTCAAAATAAGTAATAAATTGAATGTTAAATAAACATAAGTATAACAATTATATAAATCATTTGAAAGAATATTTAATAAAAATAAACAAGTTTTTAAAACTGTAGACATAATTATAAAATTGGTAAAACTGTTAAGAGATTCTCTCCAGAGGTATAACTCATGGAACTGTTTATGACATTTGTTTTAAGCCTTTTATTACTTTTATAATTGTTTTGTGGACTCATTTTGAATTCAAAGCTTTATATTTAAGCGTATATTTTATTCTTAAATTTCAAAACAAAATAAATATAATTTTATTTATAAAAATAAATCAATGCATTTGTTTAATAACTTATTAAATATAACATCAAACAAAACATAAGTTAATTTATAAATAACAATAATTTGGCAACTATTATTACAAATACATAATGTTTGCATAATATTTGAAAAAAATTTCAGTCAGATTAGTATTATAAAACAACTAGATATTAACATTAATTATTTGAATTTATAATATCATATAATTAATTATAATATTATGACACCCACTTTGTAGAATGTATTTTAAAAAAGTAATAACTTAGTAATAACTTTCCAAAACTTTATATAATATTATATTTTATATAATTTTACAACTTGAATAATAATTGTTTTAAAATATTTTTTTGATTCATTACATTTTTATACTAAATAAATGAATTAAGTTATTTTTGATTATTATTCAAATCAAATACTATAAGTTTTAATATTTTTACAAAATTTGTGAGTTAAATCGCTTTAAATAATGTTGAAAATTAGTATTTTGTTTGTAACTTTATTAAGTTCTTATACTATGGGAGAGAAAATTGTAAAAATTTAAATTTTAAAATTTTAATTGGATTATTAATGAGAATACATTATATTTATGCTAAGGAAAATCACAGTAATAATGTGCCACAAACTCAGAGTAAATATTGAAATGTTTTAAAATTTAATTTAAAAAATTCTTATATAATTATATAACTATTCATTTATTACACAATTCTATAATATTTTGTTCAAAAAATTACATTAATATTATTCATCATATTATTTAATATATTATTCAATAATAATCTGATATAATTAGACAGATATCCAACCGATTGGGATTTACAGTTCATTTTGTTCACTTGTCTCAATCGAGACAATCCCTCACTAACTATACTGCCATACAATCCAACCGATGGTAACATTAAGATCACTACATTTGATCCCAAAAAGCCAACTAAATTCATAGTTCATGGATGGCTCGGCGGATACAATAAGACTTATACTTCTAAATTAAATTGGATGAAAGTATTGATTTGATTTTATTAAAAATATTTTTTTTAAAGTTCTCAAAATATTCATACAATTTGTGAAGAAATTATTTAAGTTATGTATTTCTGGTAGAATATGACTGATTTCATACTCAGCCAATTGGATGTTAATGTGTTTTGTGTCGACTGGTCTAAAGTGGCCGCTGATGTGCTATACTTCCCAGTGGTTCCCAAAACACAAGTGGTCGGACAGATGGTCGGCTATTTTATTAATCGGTTAATCGCTGCCACCGGTGTTTCATTGAATGACATCCATCTGATTGGCCACAGTATGGGCGCTCATGTGGTGGGCTTTGCGGGTCAATCACTACTTCCCAATAAAGTGGGACAGATATCAGGTCTGGACCCGGCGGGACCCGGTTATGGCAATGGGTCGCCACGACTCAGCAAAAACGACGCTCAACTTGTGGTCTGCACTCACACCACATCGGGTATTGTCTATGAGGGAGGTTTGTATATATCAATAGTTTTAAAATAACTAGTACTTATTTTTAAAAAATTTTTTTATACAATTTCTAATTTGTTTGCTTTAGACATAAGTATTACCGGATTTCTGGGAAATAAAGCCTCTTTAGGACACTATGACTTCCGAGTGAACGGAGGTTTGAATCGATTAAATCATACAAATATCGTATACCTAATCTATCAATTGTATATAATATAGGTAATTATCAGCCCAAATGCACCTTGCTCAGACAATTAAAAGCGGACTTGAGCACTTTAAGTGACTTAGATTTGAAAGGTATTGATTGAACGTTATTTTTATAATTCATATTTCATTTAATTGACTATTAATTCAGGAAATGCATTAAACCTAATTGTGTGCTCACATTTGATGGCATATTTATATCCAGTTATTGTGCCTCAAAATGACTGTCAATTCATAGCCTATCGGTGCCCGAAATTAGAACAGTACGAACGGGGAGAGTGTGCACAACTGCCACAACCCATGCAATTTGATTTTGCATATTATGATAATCCGGATAATAAACTAAACCAAACTTCAACACCAAATGAGATGTTCATAGAAACGAGCGGTTCATATGATTACTGTCAATATCATTATCAGATTCTGGTATTAAATGTCAATTATATTGAAAAATGTTTATTACAACAGACATTGAATTATTATACTTAATTTAATTAATCAATTAACTGTCACAATAGGTAGAAGTGAGCCAAACACCGATTGTAAGCGAAATCATTGAGATTACACTTTATGGCACCAAAACTGAGACCACTTTCCAGATAATATTGACTTTACTGAACTCTGAGTGTACATATAGTCACCTGTATGTATCCGACCGGGCATTGGGATCAATTATTGCTGCTAAGACTCGGGCCATCGGTTTGGGCGCCGGAAAGATCAGTGCTCTTCGTGTTAATTATATGAGCGCTTTGGACGTCAAGTAATACATTAAAAATATTTAGAAGTGTTTTTCTAATTTTTCATTAAAATAGTGAATATTTTGTATCATTTTGTGTGATATAGTGTTCGCCAACAAAAGTCATCCAAACTATGCTATATAAGTAGATCTAATGGTTATCAGACGTGTTAATCATTATCACAACTAAAATATTTATTATTATACAATTATTTGAAAATATTATTTTTAAAATTTATTATAAATAATTTAACATGTATTAGCTCAATCGATAAGTCTTTGCATTAAATTAGTCTTTCAAAGAAAATTCATTTGTCTTAATATTTAAAAAAATAATTTAAATTATAAAATAGCCATAATTATTTGCAACTATTGGCCATCATTCGGACAAATTTTCATTAACTTCCCGATAAAAATGGCTGCCCTGTGAGTCAAAGAAGTAGGTGATGTCTGTTTTGACCACTACTTTTGTTTAGCATTTTATACCCCTAAGACATGACATCAGAGAATGATATTAACAATCATGTGATAGTGGGATAACTGGAGTATATGGTGGGTGTGGAGAGATTTATGACCCAAAGTCCTCTAATTTTTTTCGGGTGATTTTCGAAAAATGTGGTCTAAAAATAGGCAAAAAATAGCCATATTTTGAGGATGTGTCCAATTACCTGCTCTGGACACCACGGTAATCGCTTTTAAATGGTCATAAATTGGTGGTCAGTGAAAGCATATAATGACCAACAATTCCATATATAGATAACATGAATTGGACACATCTCGATAATTTGGCGCCTGATTTTCCACTTTTCGGGGTCGGCCCGTTCGGGTGCAGTCCTTGTGGTCATAACCAAGAAGACTGCACCTTTTAACCAGTTCATATCATTGATTGGTAAATAATACATAATCTAAAACTAATACATTGTTTTTGTGAGCCAATTTACTAATCATAATGAGTAAAAACTAAAATAGGTTAAATTTGTTAATGTATTCGGTATCGGGAGTTCGGGTAAAATTGTCACTTCTTGGTATAAATTTTATAATTTTTTTACATGGAATTAAAGCTAAATAATGAATGTATTAAATGGTGTTTAAACGGATTAGTTGACTAACACTAAACAAATTTAACAGCCATTCATACAGAAGGGTATTTTTAATGCAATTACTTATCGATTAAGCTGATATTATGATGTGATGTTATAAAACTGACTAATTTGACATAATTAAAATATTTTATATAAAACAGGTATTATTGAAAATAAATTAAGTAATATTTATATGAACATACTGTATACGAATGTACAATGTGTGTCTAAATTAAATTTCTATATGGTATTTAACAACTAGAGTAGTTTATAGTATAAATATAATGAATTTAATATTTAATCAATTATATGGTATCCTATATAATACCACTATATTATTATTACATATAATTTATATTTCAAATAGATAAAGTTCTTCAAACTTCTATTATGTGGTTTATCACTAATTTTGACATTTATAACTTTTATAACATGTATAAAATACAGTAATTAATAAATATATTACATTTTTACATGAAATAAATTCAAATAATTAATTACTTATAAAATATCAAACAAACCCAATTTTACAAAACATTTGTGATTCAAGCGCTTTAAATAATGCTTAAAATTATAATTTTGTTATTAACTATATTTAATTCCTATACTAAAGGACACCGAATTGTAATGAATTCTTAAAACATTAAATTTTTAAAAATATTAACTTTTAATAATTTTTATATTTAGGAGAATTTTGATAACAGTTTGTTACAAACACAGAGTAAGTATTAAATCATTCAATTAAAAATTGTTACAGAATATTCTATGTAAACTTAACATGTAATCAATACTTTGCATAAATACTTTAAATAGCTACTAATAGTGATGGGTTTCCCAGCGATTGGGATCTGCAGTTCATTTTGTTTACACGTATCAATCGAGACAATCCCTCACTAACTATACTGCCATACAATCCAACCGATGATAGCATTAAGATCACTGCATTTGATCCCAAAAAGCCCACCAAATTTTTAGTCCACGGATGGCTTAACAGCTACAATAAAACGGACCAAATGGGAGTGTATTGGATGAAAGTAAAATAACTATTTATAATATAATTTATGAAATATTGATTAAACCAATTGTATGTAAAGTTTGGTTATATAAACCTTTATATTTGTGTTCAGAATGTGACTGATTTCATACTCAGCCAAACGGATGGTAACGTGTTTTGTGTTGACTGGTCTAAAGTGGCCGGTGATGTGCTGTACTTCCCAGTGGTTCCCAAGACTCAAGTGGTCGGACAAATGATCGGCTATTTTATCAATCGATTAATCGCTGCCACCGGTGTCTCATTGAATGACATCCATTTGATTGGCCACAGTTTGGGCGCTCATGTGGTGGGATTTGCGGGTCAATCATTACTTCCCGATAAAGTGGCGCAGATATCAGGTCTGGACCCGGCGGGACCCGGTTATGGCGATGGGTTGCCCCGACTTAGCAAAAATGACGCCCAACTCGTGGTCTGCACTCACACCTCGTCGGGCATTCTCTACGAAGGAGGTCTCACTTCACTCAAAATATTAATAGTAATTAATAAAAACTTTAAACTATTAATGATTGTTTGCTTTAGACATAAGTATTACCGGATTTTTGGGAAATAAGGCCTCTTTAGGTCACTACGACTTCCGAGTGAACGGAGGTTTGAATCAATTAAATCATTAAACGATAAATATTTAGTATTATAATATATTTGTGTAATGTAGGTAATTATCAGCCCCATTGTAACTTGCTTAAACAAATAAAAACAGATACAATGTTATTGAGTGCGCAAACTATCGAAAGTGATCCTGATCTTATAGGTATGGCTAGACTTTACTGCTCTTTATATATAATATTTGAAATCATTATAAATTTAACTGATATTTCATTAAATTGACCATAATTTCAGACGATATCTTGAATCTAATTGTGTGCTCCCATATAATGGCTTACGTATATCCCGTTATTGTGCCTCAAAATGACTGTCAATTTATAGCCTACCGGTGCCCGACATTACCCGATTATAAAAATGGAGAGTGCGCTGAATTGGCACAACCCATGCAATTTGATTTTGCATATTATGATAATCCGGATAATAAACTAAACCAAACTTCAACACCAAATGAGATGTTCATAGAAACGAGCGGTTCATATGATTACTGTCAATATCATTATCAGATTCTTGTAATAAAATGTTTAATATATTTTACAATATATAATATAACAATTGAATTATATTTAATATTTTATTAATCAATTAAATGCCACAACAGATGGAAGTGAGCCAAAAACCACTTGTGGGTGAAATTATTGAGATTACAATTTATGGCACCGAAACTGATGTTACTTTCCAGACAACCTTGACTTTACTCAGCTCTGAGGGTCAGTATAGTTACCTGTATGTGTCGGACCAGCCATTGGGATCAGTTACGTCGGCCAAGACTCGGGCTATTGGTTTGGGCGCCACAAAGATTAGTGTTATTTACGTTAATTATATGAGCGCTTTGGACGTCAAGTAATACATCTAAAATATTAACAGTTTTTTCAAATCCTCATCAAATTAATCACAATTTCTATCATTTTGTGTGATATAGTGTTCGCCAACAAAAGTCATCCAAACTATGCTATAAAAGCGGATCCAATAGTTTTCAGACGTGTCAATCGTAATCACAACTAAAATATTGATTTAGTTATTATATAATTATTTTATATAAAACTGTTAGATTGTAATTGTATTATTGATTACATGTATTATTAAAAAAAACAAAATAAAATTTATATAAATGTAGAATGTATGAACAAATTAAATACATATTTAAAACCTGATAATTATAAATATTATAAATTTTATAATATAAAATAACTAGATAACAAATTATTTATTGCATACAATATAATTTAATCAGTTATAATATTATGACATCACCACATGTCATTCAAATAATAAATAATCTTTTTAAAACTTCTATTATGTAGTTTGTTGCTAGTTTTGACATTGTATAAATTTTATGACAATTCTTATTTAAAAAACGTATAAATAGATTACATTTACATGAGATAAAATCGTAAAATTAATTGTTTTTAATTAATTTATAACAAAGACTAATTCTAATAAAATAAAAAAATTTATTTGTAAATTAATCGATATAAATAATGTTTAAAATTATTATTTTGTTATTAATTATATTTAATTCTTATTCTAAGGGTTTCCAAATTGTAAGAAATTTTAAAAAATATTAAATTTTACAATAAATATTAAATTTAATTGTTATATTTAGGATAATTTCAGTAAAAATTTGGTACAAACGCAAAGTAAGTTTCAAATCATTTAACTATCAATTTCAGTATAAATTTTTAGAGAATATTCTATACAAATAATTACAAAAATTTGATTCAAAATATTTAACTCAACAAATATTATGCATAAATAGCCACTAATAGCGATGGGTTTCCCAGCGATTGGGATTTGCAGTTCATTTTGTCTACTCGTCTCAATCACGACAATCCCTCACTAACTATACTGCCATACAATGCGACCGATGATAGCATAAATATCACTACATTTGATCCCAAAAAGCCCACCAAATTCCTGGTCCACGGCTGGACGAGTGGATACAATATTTCAGATCTTATTGGAGAGTATTGGATGAAAGTATTCATAACTTTTAATTTTTTTATTTCATAAAACTCAAAAAAATATATTGATTCTTTTGAAACAACTTATGAAATATTAATTAAAACTAATTTTATGTATATTTGTGTTCAGAATGTGACTGATTTCATACTCAACGAAATGGATGCTAATGTGATTAGCGTCGACTGGTCCAAAGTGGCCGCTGATCTCGTGTACTTCCCAGTGGTTCCCAACTCTCAAGTGGTCGGACAAATGATCGGATATTTTATCAATCGATTAATCGCTGCCACCGGTGTCTCATTGAATGACATCCATCTGATTGGCCACAGTATGGGCGCCCATGTGGTGGGCTTTGCGGGTCAATCATTACTTCCCAATAAAGTGGCGCAGATATCAGGTCTGGACCCGGCGGGACCCGGTTATGGCGATGGGTCGCCACGACTCAGCAAAAACGACGCTCAACTTGTAGTTTGCACTCACACCTCGTCGGGCATTGTCTACCAAGGAGGTTCCTTTGCAGAAAATTATTCCCAGACAATATAAAACAAAACATTTCAAACATCTATTATTTTTTAGACATAAGTGTTACCGGATTTTTGGGAAATAAGGCCTCTTTAGGACACTATGACTTCCGAGTAAACGGAGGTTTGAATTAATTACATTTTATAAATGTGGTATAACATGTACTATAATTAACTAAACTTATTATAATTCAGGTAACTTTCAGCCAGCATGCAACTTTCTCAAACTAATTAAAACAGACTTATTACCGAGTAATATAAAAAATATTTCAGGTATAACTTAATTACTCGCTACTCTTTGCTACTCATTCTCACTCATTAATAATTCATTTTATTGTTCATTTGTAGATAATGTTCAATATTTAATATTCTGTTCCCATGAGATGGCCTACAGATACCCGGTTATTGTCCCTCAAGATAGCTGTCAATTTATAGCCTATGGGTGCCCGACATTACCCGATTATGAACAGGGGAAATGTGCACAACTGCCACAACCCATGCAATTTGATTTTGCATATTATGATAATCCGGATAATAAACTAAACCAAACTTCAACACCAAATGAGATGTTCATAGAAACGAGCGGTTCATATGATTACTGTCAATATCATTATCAGATTCTGGTATTAAATGTCAATTATGTTCAACAAATTTCTATTACAACAGACATTAAATTTTATTATTTGTTAATTAAGTTAATTAATCACTTATTTTTCACAACAGGTGGAAGTGAGCCAAACACCACTTGTGGGTCAAATTATTGAAATTACAATTTATGGCACCGAAACGAATGCCACTTTCCAAATAACTCTCACTTTATTGAGTCCTGAGGGTAATTATAGTCACCTGTATGTCTCAGACCGGCCATTGGGATCAGTTACGTCGGCAAAGTCTCGGACAATCGGTTTGGGCACCGGAAAGATCAGTACTATTCATGTTAATTATATGAGCGCTTTGGACGTCAAGTAATTTATTATTAATTGTTTTATTAATTCTTTATTAAATTAATCACACATTTTCTATGATATAGTGTTCGCCAACAAAAGTCATCTAAACTGTGCTCTCAAAGCGGATCCAATGGTTTTCAAATCTGTTAACCATCACCACAACTAAACTATTGATTATTAAACAATTAATAATTAAAAACAATTAAGAAATTATTTTTTAAATTTATTTTAGACAATTTATTGATTATTAATGTGTTATAACATTTTAATTGGATATAAATTAAGTATTTAAATAAAACTGGAAGATAAACAGGTGTTATTGAAAACCTGATTAAAATTTACTACAATAAATATGAATGTTAAATGTGTGACAAAATTAAATTCAAATTAAAAACTTGATAAGCATAATTTATTACTCATATACGTTATAAAACAATTAATTGTAAACAACAAACTATAATTTTTTAAAAGTTTAAAATATAATAATATGACATTTGCACATGTATTTTAAATTCATAACTTTGTCAACCACCTAGTTTATCTCTGTTTTTGACATTCTATAAAGTTTATAACAATTATTATTAAATAACTCGAAAATACATGTACAGTATATTACATTTTAAATGAAAATAATTCATAAATTAATAATTAATTGCCTAAAATTTGAAACAAATACTAATTATACAAAAAATTGTGAATTAATCGCATTTAATAATGTTTAAAATTATTATTTTGTTATTAACTATATTTAGTATCTATTCTAATGGACAGCAAATTGTAACAAATTCTGTTAAATATTTAATTTATAAATAAATAATAACTTAATTGTTATATTTAGGAGACATTTAATAAAAGTTCAATACAAATACACAGTAAGTAAAAAATCATTTAACTACTCAATTAATGTTAAATTTGTACAGAATATTCTTTATTCATTTAATAACGAATATAACGAACGTTAGAAATATTCTGTACAAAAATATCACAATTTTTATGATTCAAAATATTGAATTCAACACAATTTCCTATATTAATGTTAATTTAATTCAGACAATGATAGCAATAAATATCCAACCGATTGGGATCTGCAGTTCATTTTGTTTACTCGTCTCAATCGAGACAATCCCTCACTAACTATATTGCCATACAATCCAAGCGATGATAGCATTAAGATCACTACATTTGATCCTAAAAAACGGATCAAATTTTTAGCCCACGGCTGGACGAGTGGATTCAATATATCGGATATCACGGGACGACACTGGATGAAAGTATGACTAATTTTTAAAATTCACTTTATTTCATAAATCTATCAAAAAATGTTTAAAACAATTTATGAAATAATGATTAAAACTAATTTTTTGTGTGTTTGTCTGAGAACGCGACTGATTTCATACTCAGCCAAATGGATGGTAACGTGTTTTGTGTTGACTGGTCTAAAGTAGCCGCTGATGTGCTGTACTTCCCAGTGGTTCCCAAGACACAAGTGGTCGGACAAATGATCGGATATTTTATCAATCGGTTAATCGCTGCCACCGGTGTCTCATTGAATGACATCCATCTGATTGGCCACAGTATGGGCGCTCATGTGATGGGCTTTGCGGGTCAATCATTACTTCCCAATAAAGTGGCGCAGATATCAGGTCTGGACCCGGCGGGACCCGGTTATGGCGATGGGTTGCCCCGACTCAGCAAAAACGACGCTCAGCTCGTTGTCTGTACTCATACCTCGTCAGGCATTGTCTACGAAGGAGGTTAATTTACTAAAAATATTATTAATTCTATTTTTTTATAAATAACTATTAATTTGTTTACTTTAGACATAAGTATTACCGGATTTCTGGGAAATAAGGCCTCTTTAGGGCACTACGATTTCCGAGTGAACGGAGGTTTGAATCAATTAAATACATATATAATATAAATTGTACAATTTATCAAATTGATATAATACAGGTAATTTTCAGCCCAAATGCAAATTGCTCAAAGCACTAGAAACAGACCTAAAACCATCGTATAAGCTAAAAGGCAAGTTAGCCTAATCTTTTAGTTATGGTTAGACCACAATAAGCATGAATTCTTTATACATATCATTGGTAATCATTATAATTAATATTCCGTTAAATTGGCCATAATTTCAGACGATATTTCATATCTAATTTTGTGCTCCCATGGGATGGCATACATATATCCCGTTATTGTGCCTCAGAATGATTGCCAATTTATAGCCTATCGGTGCCCAACATTACCCGCTTATAATCGTGGTGAGTGCGCCCAATTGGCACAACCCATGCAATTTGATTTCGCATATTATGATAATCCGGATAATAAACTAAACCAAACTTCAACACCAAATGAGATGTTCATAGAAACGAGCGGATCATATCTAATGACAGTTATAGTAATAGTCTAAGACCATAATTTACAATTAATAAAATTTGTTTAATATTAGTGTTGTATGTAACATAATATAAGACACAATTAATTAAATGAACTAGTTAATAAACAGTGTTCAGGTAGAAATGAGTCAACAACCAGTTGTGGGCGAAATAATTGAGATTACACTTTATAGCAACCAAACAAATGCCAATTTCCAGGTAACTCTCAATTTATTGAGCTCTGAGGGTAAGTATAGTCACCTGTATGTGTCCGACCGGCCATTGGGATCAGTTACGGCGGCTAAGTCTCAGCCAATCGGTTTGGGCACCGGAAACATCAGTGCTATTCATGTTAATTATATGAGCGCTTTGGACGCCAAGTAATACATTAGAAATATTGAATGTGTTTTCATTCACTCATCAAATTAATCACAATTTCTGTCATTTTGTGTGATATAGTGTTCGCCAACAAAAGTCATTCAAATTGTGCTCTCAAAGCGGATCCAATGGATTTCAGACGTGTTAACAACTCAACTATTAATTGTTAAATATTTTAAAATTAGTTTATAAACCGAGTAATAATTAAAACAAGACTCTAATCCAATATAAATTAATTACTTTCTATAAAGAGTGCAAAACATTGTATTAATAGAAAAATTAAATTAAAACTCAATTAAAACAACATTACATTCGCATCAAAACATAATTTAATAGTAATTTATTTACAACAAAAAGCGTTTAACACATGATAAAAAACACGAATTATCATCTAATGGTCATAAATGTAATCAAAACTTTCTAAACACACCGACGGTCTCATCAAAGAGTGTTGGGTCCAGAAAAGTACCCCTACTGTCCACGTGAAAGGGCAACAGTCGGCCCATCGCTCGCACCGGTATAACAGTGCTCTTGTTGTTGTTAATCCGCGGCCGGAGAGCCGACACGTGGTTCAACGGGTACTGATGTTTGTGGTAATTAGTGATCGTCCCGAGCATTGAGTAGCAATATATGGTGACCGTATCGGTGCCGGCGGGGGTCAGCCGCACAGTAATGCACGTCACAGAGCGGGTCAGTCGGACCAACGCCCAGATGAGCACCGCGTGGCCTATGATAACGGCCGCACCACTGGTCAGTATATATAGTTTACAGGCGTCGTAAACGGCGGCCAACTTTTGGCGCGCGGACAGTGTCTGGTCGTTACCGACGCGGCGATTGTGGGCAACGAGTTGTGGCTGATAGGTCTGGATGTACCAGAACAGCAGTACGTTGGCAAAGACGACCATGGTCAAAAATGCAAAGAAAGCGCCCACAGCCACCGCCCGGTAAAAGCTGGCCCGCGAGCACTCGTACACCACAACCTCTTTGCCGTACCGGTTGGCCATCGTTTCCGTCTCTTCGCCCAATCGTCGCATCACTCGCCTCTTGATGTCGGGCACTGTTCGGGTTGTCGGACCCGCTTTGTGGCCAACGATGGCCCTCGCGGTCATCACAAGACACCACCGGTTGATCGACGCCGAAGCCGATGTCCACTTAATCCACGGCCGCGACCGCAGACACGTCGCCGAAACCAGTCGACAACAGCGTCCGATATTCATGTCTTCATTTGTGGCAATAATTGCGATAAAACTTTTGATTTAATTAAATATTTACATAAAAATCACAATTAATTTCATTTCACAAAAACAAAAGTTTTGTAAACAATTGATATACCATTAGTTACAGTACACATACACTGTTACGGCTATTTGTGAGTGAAATAAAATATTATCACTCAATTAAAACTCTATGATTTACTATACAGTTGTATAGCATTTAAGTGGAATTGGGGGACAAAAATAACTGTATTATTGGTAACGTTATATGTGAGGCCGGTGTTGTGTACATGACGTTTGCACTGACGTAACTCTCGTGTCGTCTACAGCACCAAAACTTACGTTTGGTAACTGACTATTCTTTTATAAGCAATGAAAATCACTGCTTTTTTTATACTTTTTTCAAAATAATTGTCAAAAAAACAAAACAAAAACAGAAATCACAGCAAAAATAATGTGTCAAATGGTTGACAACATTAAGACTTGTAATTCAAACTACAATTAACGCCAAACAACACGTGTTTTTCTTAATCACAATTTGGTGTCAATTAATTGATTGTCTGTTTCGTTAATAACACTTGTATTTAACGATTGATCCGTTTGTTTGACCGCAAAAAATCGTTACTCAAAAAAGTGCCGCAAAAACAGCCAAAAAGTAAGTGATTTTTCGGTCAAAACTTTTAATATTAATATTAATGTTAATTAATAGTTAACTAAATTGGTAGCTAACGGTCCCTTAGCTACGTCTTCATGCTCTTCAACCTCTTCTATCCCCTCCCTTGGATACCATGCCAGAAATTCCCGTTTGTGGCGGAGACAGGAGAGGTCGTGGCTCTCAAACGGGTTAGTAGCGGATGATCACCATTAGCTGATCCAATAGATCACAACCTTAATACCTGATATGATGACCCGATTAGGTACGGCTGGACGACGAGCTGCTCCCGCACGGCAGGTCACGAGAGGCGCTTTATACAGAAGAGTTTCTCGAATTCGTGTTCTTATAGCAGTCCATAACCTAGGCTAGCCAGCCTTGGCAACTGATTAACTGAACTAAACACGGCCAGATTACACGACGTCCTCCACAGCGAGAAGAAGTTGACGCTCGTCTTCGAGCACTGCGATCAGGACCTCAAGGTTTGTATTGACCCACACTTTGACAGCGCATCCATTTTTTAGGTGACAATGTATTGATTGTATTGCCATTGAATGCCAAACAGAAATATTTCGATAGCCTTAACGGCGAGATTGACGCCGATGTGGTCAAGAGCTTTATGTATCAACTGTTGCGGGGATTGGAGTTCTGTCACAGGTATTGACACACAGTATTGATTTTGCCGGTAATTGTATGGCAACTGATCCCTTCAACTGATCTATTATTTCAGTCACAATGTATTGCATCGAGACTTAAAGCCGCAGAATCTGTTGATCAACAAAAACGGCGAACTAAAACTGGCCGACTTTGGTCTGGCCCGAGCTTTCGGTATACCCGTGCGCTGCTATTCCGCCGAAGTGGTCACTCTATGGTACAGTATATCATCACTTCATATACCAATTGATTGATAATCTCTTCGGCTCTATACACAGGTATAGACCGCCGGACGTGCTGTTTGGGGCCAAACTGTACACCACATCAATCGACTGTTGGTCGGCGGGCTGTATATTCGCCGAGTTGGCCAACGCTGGGCGGCCGCTATTCCCGGGCAGCGATGTCGACGATCAGCTCAAACGCATATTCAAACTGCTGGGAACGCCTACGGAGGACACGTGGCCGGGCGTCACCCAATTGCCCGACTATAAGCCATTCCCGCTCTATCACCCGACCACTAGTTTCGCTCAAGTGGTCCCAAAGCTCAACATCAAGGGTCGGGACCTTTTGCAGCGACTGCTGCTCTGCAATCCCACTCAACGTATGTCCGCCGAAGACGCCATGTCTCACCCGTACTTCATTGATCTCCCGGTGACCATCAAAAACGGTTAAACCCGACGTTAACCGCTCCGATTCAATGATAATTAGTAATATAAATATAGTTATCTAATTGACAGCACCTGTACCCACACAGACACCACACATACGCCTACCAATGATTATCTGATGTTTACCACACATTCCTCT
Organism: Medioppia subpectinata; assembly: GCA_905368565.1. NCBI lineage: Eukaryota > Metazoa > Arthropoda > Arachnida > Sarcoptiformes > Oppiidae > Medioppia > Medioppia subpectinata. The sequence goes on from CAJPIZ010000312.1 coordinate 26,336, forward strand.
TGTCATAAGAGTTTTATGCTTTAATCAATAGTAGATTTTTTGTTCACAAATTTTTTAATTTATTTGTAATATTTTTGTGTTATTTTTTTTCCCGTTTGGAAGTTTTGCGATAAAACATAAATATACATAAAAAAGTTTTTGTTAAATAACTAATGTCTTAGCTAACTAATGACATATTAAGTCAACATTTTATTCAATAGCTATTATCCTAAAAGTCAATATATTTATGCATTTGTTTTAATGATAAACGAAAGAGATTAAGAGATTAAACACAAAACCACATATTAATGTACGGCTAATTGGAGTCTTAATAATGAGTGAATGAATGCGAAGAGAAAATTACATTCAATTTAATTAATTATTAAATAAAAATTTTGATCCGATTTTTCGCTCGCTATTTACTAATCAGTCGTCGCTTTTGTGTAAATCCTTTTGCGGATCGCATTTGTGTGTCGGCGGCGACGATGTGGCCGTCGTTGCCGTCAACTCCAGTATATTTGTCTGCGATATGTTTGACGGCAGAAGAGATGGGATGGGTTTGTGGGGCGAAAACACCGGTATGTTTGGCACGTGTGACGGACACGAGCAAAGGGAGGGCAGCGAACCGTACTCTCGACCGGCGGCGGCCGTCATCGACGACAAGTGGCTTCTGTGCTGGTGATGGTGTTGGAGAGCCGTCAGACCTAAGAGGCTGTGAAATTGGTTGAGATGATTAGCGGCGGCGGCCGTCGAGACCGTGGGCTTCAGGTACGGGAATGCGTTGACAAATCGGTCCGATGGCAGTGACAGCGACAGGCCGTTAGCGGTCAGCTGAGCGGCGGCCGCGCTGTCCGCTCCCCGCGAGGACAGCGGCGACGACGAGCTGTTCGGTCGACTGATGGCCGATCCGTTTGCGGTGACAA
>CAJPIZ010000313.1:10021-27220 GCA_905368565.1 Medioppia subpectinata
TCTCTCTCTCTCTCTCTCTCTCTCTCTCTCTCTCTCTCTGAATTAAATAATTTAATTTCAAACAAAAACGTGTGGGTTTTGAATCCGCTATTAATATATTATTAAAAGCTTTTAATGTTTAATATAAAGAAAGAAAGAAAGAGTTTTTGCAATTAAATTATACACTATTATAATCTGTAGATTCCGTGACATTAACCCAAAAAATATTTACTTTAATTTTTGCTATTTTTATATTTGCAGAGAAAAAACTCAAATAACTCTTTAAAGCCAAACAAGAGGTCTTTGATTGTCTGTGTCTTTGATTGTCTGTGTCTTTGATTTACCAAACAGTGAACCACAACAACAACATTGCTATCAGTTTATTAATCTCTGCTATTGTTTTATATAATGTTTAATAATAGTATAAAAGTAAAAATTAAAGTCAATATTAGGGGAGAGGTGTTTGAGAGATGCGAAAGAATTTGCAGCATTTATTCTGTATAAGCATTACATATAAAAAACAAGTCAAACACACTATTAAGTGTACAACGATTTCAAGGGTTAAGAAAATTTTAAATATACAGCAAATAAGTGTATAAATAGCTTATAAATTCATATAAGTAAAAAACATGTTGAATTAGAAATAACAACAACACAAACAGGCAATGAATTGCAAACTTTTTTATCGTTCAAACATTAAATCAAAAGACAACACCCATTGAGATATTAATACATTACTGTATATATAATGTATTAAATGCCAGAATAACGCCACGGAATTAAAATATTAATTGATATAGGCAGTTTATTTGCGCAAATGTGTGCCTGGTATTCACTTTCATAAGTCATGCCAATCACCCTATCAATGGATGTTTAGTGCAAATCATTCAGTCGGCATCACCAGGATCATTTTCGTTTTTATATAACATATGTGTTTGCGTGTTGTAATTAACTATAATATATAATTCATTCACATTAACCCATCAAATGAACACAAAAACAACCTAATGGTTTGCTAAATGAGTTGTTTTTCATCACGATTATAACTTATTTACTAAGAAATTGCGCAAAATGTCCCTGATAATTTATAAATAGCATACCCTAATGATATTAACGTACTAAACGGTGCCCTTTTTTAGCTAGGGTAAATTGAAAATTGCAAATAATAGGATTATAATTTGTAAAAAGTCATTATAAATATAATACATATGTATAATGTACAAATTACATATGTATAATGTACAGTATATTCATGGCAACTGAATATAACATTACAATAATAGGGATACTAATCGTTATAATAATCATAACGTAAAAGTATTTAATAACTACTTTGTTATGCAATTAAATGGTTTTTGTGGAGACAATAAAATTGCGAATTTTATCGATGGATAATAACTATATGTAATAATATTATTAATAATAATAAGCAATCATTTTATTTGTTGGGCAATAATTTCATCCACAGGTAATACGACTGCGGAATGTCTTTCATATCAGAGACAGAGAAATAAAACAAAAAATAAATGATTATAAAAATCGCCGCCAATATATCGATAGGCAATAAATAATTGCTAATTATATGCAAAGCAATGGTTTTATTGTTATTAATTGATTGCAAACTGAATTTATAATGTCTTTTATGTCTAATATAATGTACTTATAATTCAATCGATTATTAATAATTATGCGCTTAATATGGCATTCAATTTAATATTCATTTGTTTTTTATATTTCTCGATAACAGGATTTATTGATTAATTAGTATTTTTTGTTTAACACATATAAAGTATAGAGAATATAAGTTTGATTATATGATTATAACAATCACATAACTTAAATGGATTTAATAAACGTTTCTCTAATACTTTATCTAAATTGTCCACGTGTGTTTTAATTATATCGAACATGTACCTGTGTACATTGTACTAATAGTTTTATAAACTTTACATTTAATTAACTTAATAACCCCATAAAAATAAGTCAATTTCTACTCCCATTTGCTACTGAAAACAATCCACTTTATAATGATGATAACTTTTGCAATACTTAAAAACATATTGATTAATCCACTTATCCTACAGTAAACGTAATGCCTATTGTTTGTGTACCAGTCTCTTGAGCCCAGAGACCAGATATCCAGATATGCCGAGTGATTGTCCCGCAAATTTCCTAACACTTAGCGCACAATATTATGTAATAATTTCTTGGTATCGATTCGTATTCAAGAATATACCAGATATTAAAATATAGGTATTGAAAAATCATTTCTTTGTTTTGTGTGCAAAACATATCTCCAAAACATTAAAAACAAACTACTTTTGAAATTCAAATTCTGGTCTTAAAAGATACTGCAATTAACTATTAGATAAGGAGAGAGAGAGAGAGAGAGAGAGAGAGAGAGAGAGAAATTAACTATTAGATAAGGAGAGAGAGAGAGAGAGAGAAGAATTTACAGGAAAAAATCATGCTAAAATACTTATAAGTATCTCCTCGTCCTTAATGACTGTCTTCAGGGGTTAAAAATCAATTAATTAATAGCTGTGACGACAAATCATCGGCACAAACAATAACCAACGGCTAAATCGTTTGTCAAACACTGAACACATAAAAAATATGTTTAGCTATTTTAATGAAAATTTATTTACTATTTAATACAAATCACTGTCCAATCTGTTGCACACATCCCATGCCAATGAGTTTGTGTGTGGTATACGTAATGTAATATAATATTATTTATACATTGTATTGGCACAGGTATGCGATACCTGTGCCTCACATACACATAGGACTGTCATGTAATGTAAAACATTCAAAACATTTTGTCCCTTAAAATCCTCTGTAATACATATAATTTGCTTCCTTTAGGGGTTTATTTGAGTTAAGCATCAAATATACGCTTAAGAGTGAGTTGTGGTGAGTATTGATCACTTGGACCTCCAAACTCATGGTATCTGATGGGCACAGATATACCCCTAAATGCATATTATTGTGGCTCCCGGTCTGTGAGTGCTGTTGCATCACATTCTTGATGGTAACTTTACATCACAGGGTATTTACGAGAGAGAGAGAGAGAGAGAGAGAGAGAGAGAGAGAGAGAGAGAGAGAGAGAGAGAGAGAGAGAGAGAGAGAGAGNGATGATTTGTCGTCACAGCTATTAATTAATTGATTTTTAACCCCTGAAGACAGTCATTAAGGACGAGGAGAGAGAGAGAGAGAGAGATCCAGTGAAGACAAAAACACAAACACGTGATGAACGAGACATAGAAATGATGGAAATTTTCTTTACTTAACATATCATTACATGTTATAATAGTTTTGTGTGAATGCATAAGACTTTTCCTTGACTTTCGTTTATTTACAGAGTATATGACTTCAAACGAGGATATTATACAATGTATAATCAAATATACTTTAAATTGAAAATAAATTCATATACAGTGTGTATACCCTATGTATACAATGTTCAGAATATAATTATCACAATTGCATAGAATGTATGGTAAATGTAATTACAGTTAAAATTCATAACAATTAAAGCGATTAGTTATTGCTATAAATCACGCGATTGTTATGCAATTCATATTAATAAAGATAAAATACAAATTGTTTTAAGATATTTACAGATTTATAACTTTTATTAGAATTATATTAATATAAAAATACAGTAAAAACTATTTGATAGTGAATTCAAAACGTGATTAAAAGTGTACAAACATTTTGTTGAAAAGTATACTTTTTTGTCGACATTCCGATTGAGTTTATATTTATAATTAGTTGTTTGAAAATAATATTTTAAAATTCACGTTAAATAGTATTAAAAGAGATATAAATTATAATATAATTATTTAATAATAAAATCTAATTTCCATAAAATTCCTGTCATTTTTGTGCGATTATATTCCTGTGAATGAGACACAGGTTTTCCTATTATTACACAACAAATTATCATTACATTCAAGCATTTTAACAGATAATAAGATATTATAAAAAATATAATTTTTTATGTTTATTGGATAATCAACTAATGAAATAATGAAATATTTGTGCGATTAGTATCTAAAACATTAAGTGTTTTGTGTTTAATAAAAAAGACAAAAACCTTATAATTTGAAAGAATTTCTCTCCGGATTCTCACTGGTCGTGCGTTTGAGGTTTGTTTTGTGTCAGAGAGAGAGAGAGAGAGAGAGAGAGAGAGAGAGAGAAGAGAGAGAGAGAGAATCCGGAGAGAAATTCTTTCAAATTATAAGGTTTTTGTCTTTTTTATTAAACACAAAACACTTAATGTTTTAGATATTAATCGCAAAAATGCTATATTAATAATTCAAACACAGTATTGCACAACACATGTATCGCAATAATCATATTGCCTTATAATAAATCATAAAACAGTAAGAATAAACAATATTTTACAGCAAAAAATACATTTATATTTGCATTTTATTAAACATATAAAACTTTTTAAAAACACAAAAAAAAGTAAAGCAAATATGAAGAAAAAGTCAATTCTCTCATAATGTTTACCCATAAAACAAAATTTAGTTTTTTTGTTGTTTTCGCCAAACATTTCTCACATGACATAAGACTCATAGAAAAAATGCGAGAAAATTGCTTAAACATGATTGAAAAACAACTAACAATTTAATACACCATTAATACTAATGCAATGGGAATTTTTAGGTCACACAACCGAAAATATCTATCAAATTAAATCACTGCTAAATCCTAAGTGAAAGCGGTTATGAGATTATATGTTGTTAACCGACAGAATAGTAACTAAAATATATATTAAACACTAAAAACACTAATTTCAATGTCTTTGGCAAAAATGGCTTTCAATGTTAGTGTCTCTCAAAACCAGTGGTGAAAAACCTTTTCGTTTAACTCTAAAGGGCTTTTGACAGACGGAATGCAGAGTCTTATATAATTTATATATACAGCATATATGAGGGGTATTTTGTTAGCCGGACCAGTCTCTGTCTGCCATCACAACCCAAACCACTCTCACTCAAACACATAGTGCCGGCGCTAACCGGCGGTCACTATTATAGCCGCTCTCACCGGCACTTAAGATACATCGCATACATACATATGTATAATCTGTTGTATTACTTATTGTTGTCTAATAAAAAATATATATATAATATGAAAGGAGAATAACTATTCTGTAATAATCTGGTCGTGCGTTTGAGGTTTGTTTTGTGTCAGAGAGAGAGAGAGAGAAAGAGAGAGAGAGAGAGAGAAAGAGAGAGAGACTGGAAATGATGTGAATCGACATACAAGTGCTATACAAGCGTAACCCAAGCAATTCGTGATGCGGCAATTTTATGCAATCATCACACAATCCATGGGCTCATTGCACACATACCCTACACTCGCCGTACATATTGTGTTATAGTGTACTCATTGTATAACAAGGAGGGATAGAGACCACAGACACCCAGACTAATAACAGATAGTTATGTTTAATATAAACACTGAGAGAGAATATACACTATTATAATAGTCTCTAACTTACACAACAAATCAACGATGAAATACATAATTATTGATTAGTTTTTGTGTTAGATTTGTTGTGTAAATACAATATCTACCGAAACGTATACTTCTCTGTAACTTATATAAATAGCATTGAGTTTAAAGTCTATTTAAAAACATTATTCATAACGCGATTAAACTGAGAGATAAATGAAATTTACAGAAGAAAATAACACAACAAAGAAAATACATTTTATTATGTTTTATATATCGCTATAAAAAAATACATTTCACTCATAATATGTCTATAAATTTTGAGACAAAATGCCAGAGAGAGAGAGAGAGTCCGGAGAGAAATTCTTTCAAATTATAAGGTTTTTGTCTTTTTGATTAGAGAGAGAGAGAGAGAGAGAGAGAGAGAGAGAGAGAGAGACTACGAGAAAAGTGAATAACTTTTATGTTTTATTAACATTTAAATGATCTTTCACTCCGTGTGTGTCTCTCACTCTCTCCCTCTCTGTCCCTCTCACTGTCCCTCTCAGGTAATGGGAAACCGACCGACTCTACCGACTGTCCCAACACTTTCACGGGAGACCATCCATACTATCCCACACACACACACCACTAACCACTCAGTCATAGACATAATTGTGACAATGAATTAGCGAAAAGTCGTATATATTTATGTTTTTAATTGAAAATTTATTACATTAAAAGCACGTCTCCCTCACTCTCTATAACTATCCGCTGACTTCTTGTGGTCATAACAGTTGTCTTGGGATAAGTAGTCTCTCTCTCTCTCTCTCTCTCTCTCTCTCTCTCTATCTCTCTCTCTGGCATTTTGTCTCAAATTTATAGACATATTATGAGTGAAATGTATTAATTAAATACATATAAATCAATGTTTGCAATAAGTTTTCAAAATAGCAGTCAGCAGTCTCTCTCTCTCTCTCTCTCTCTCTCTCCTCTCGACTGACTGTGCGATTCTAATGATAAGTTTTTTGACAGTCAGTAATACATTTTCTCATCAATTTTGTAGACCTGAGGCCATACCTGAGAGGGAGGGGAGAGAGAGGGAAAGGGCACACAATATATATTACGAGCAATTTAGGTCCGAGTGCTCTATCACTACAGTTATATACATTTCAATGGTTTTGTAGCCAACAACCACTCCGGACGGGACGGACGCCGGACTTACATATAGAGTACACATAGAGAATAGCCATAATTCAGGGTCAGGGCTAAGACACCTTCTCACTTAAAACCACCGGTGCTATAAATATTGTATAATAAACCTTATAATGTATATAGCTAATACATTATATATCTATGTGTGTGTAAAAAAAACACTCCAACAACATGCTACATTATATAACCAATATAAAGTGTGTCAAAATGCTTACCATGTAATCCCCAACGCAAACCATCAATAATTGCCATTCAATAACAGTTTTGCACATTATTTATCACGATTTTTATCATACATTTGCTATGTATTGAATACTGGGCCGAGAATTGATGCGAAAACATAACAAACCAAATGTCCATTTATTAAACGCAAAACACAATTTAAAATCGTTTTAAACAATATTTTAAAATATTTAGCTATTTTTGGTTTGTGGTAAACAAAAATATCCAGTTTAATAATAGGCTATAACTTATAGTTATAAATTATAACAATTATATAATTTATAAAATATATAGAAAACTCTTGTTATACAGTGGAAAACTTTATGATTGATACTAGAAATACTTATGTTTGGTAAAGATTTAATAGCAATTATAATTTGCAATAAACCTTAAATGTACCAGAGTAAATCAAAATTATATTAATGATTGCCCTTATTTATATACAATTTCACTCACATTATTGCTACCCTTAACAATATATAATATAAGTATTACCATTTGCTAAATAATAGACAATCAAAAACCTAAATAAACAATGACTAAAACTCCGGAGCGATAAATGCCATACATTTTATGCGCAATATATTCATTGCAAAAAGTGATGACTACTTGTGTTTAGTTTGAAATATTCATATCAAATCAAAAGCACAATTCAAATGCTATTATACCCTATTATTCTTATGATATGTTATATCATGTTATATCAACTTTCAAAACCCATAAGTTAGACGACTGGCTGCGGATTTGAGGGCATCTTATCGTCAAGTTTTCATGATTACAACAAATACCTCTCTCTCTCTCTCTCTCTCTCTCTCTCTCTCTCTCAATAACTGTAGTGATAGAGCACTCGGACCTAAATTGCTCGTAATATATATTGTGTGCCCTTTCCCTCTCTCTCCCCTCCCTCTCTCTCTCTCTCTCTCTCTCTCTCATAGCCTTATCTAAAATATCAATTGTATGTTCACTTAAATCATGAAAAGAGAAATTATTGACCAAATCCTCTATAATATTGACAAATATCATGCATTTGTTTCATAAAACTGATCATTGATTAGAGACTGACTGACTGTCGGGGTCTTTACCACGTTATTTAACGTTAAGATTTAGGCACACAATGTTGACAGAAATAAACATGGTGTGTATGAATTTCGAGGTAGGGCCTTTCAACTACGATCATTCATATATTACCGGTATTTCTATTCATTAAATCACACAAAAAATACTTGAAATTTTCACACAAAATATATTCTGAATTAATATTTATCACAAAATTCTAATACAAATATTTTATGTGTATTTTTCGCAACCATTTATGTTTTAATACTGGGAATAGATGTTGAAACTAATATAACACCACTTGTATTATACACTTTGTTCATTATAATGATATTTTGCACCCAATTTGCGGCACATATACCGCATGCAAATCACATTTACCCTATTCAAGGGCTTAGAATATCACGTTTTAATTTATATCTAATACATGGTTATTGTAATAATATGGTTATTGTACTGGTAGTCAATTAATTCATTTATTTGAATAATAATGACATTTATTTGATTATCTATTTAGTATGCATTGATTTCTCTATTGACTCAATTGGATGTTAAGATTAAATAATAAATAAAACAATATTTACTGAATATATAAAAAATATCATCGAATTATTTGTTTTATTTAATGATTCGTTTGTATTTGATTTACACAATACTCTGGGTATAAATTTTTTCCACAAACTTCCTATGACTGAAACCGAGATATTAATCAAAAATTCATATATGTATTGATAAAACCCCATATAAATTCATGCCTACACCACATATACAGATATATTCCCACTCACATACCAATACTACCCAAAAAAACTCTCCCAGGTATCCATATATAACAGTATAACTATGTATATTCATATGCAATTTTTACACAGTAGTTATTGTAAAAGTATTTTTTCGTGGGGTTTTTATTTATTCATTTCCAGTAGTCATCAACCGATTTAGTGATACAAATAACCAGAAGTCAGAAAATAAATTTGCTTTTATTATTATTTTACTTTTGACAGTAAATTATATGGAAATTGAAAGGAAGGGCAAAATGAATAAATTGTTTGATGAGTTTTTTTCAGCAACTATTATATAATGTTTGAGACTTTTCTCTTGTTTTTTGTGGTTATCTATCATTTATATTATGACGTGAAGTATCGGTTATTTATATTTACTCTTTCATCAGTCTCTCTCTCTCTCTCTCTCTCTCTCTCTCTCTCTCTATGTCTATATGTATAATATAGATATCGTTTGGACACAAAATGTTTGAATGAGTGACTGCGAGAAGAGAAGTGAGATTTGATAGGTTTATGTGTTTCCGAGACCACTGTTTGCTAATCGGATTTAGACAACAATTCACTCAATACAATGACAAACTTTTTCCTTAAACTATAACAACAGAATAGAGAGAGAGAGAGAGAGAGAGAGAGAGACTGAGGAGAGGAGTGTATGAGTAAATGAATGAAAACCGATTGTATGAATGAATTGAAACGCTCAGAGAAAACATGTGAATAACTGACTGATTTTTGGGGCCAAAAATTGCAAACTTTAAGGCATAGGAATTGGTGTGAAAAAAGGGTGTATGAAATGTATGGGGGGCTTACATGGTAAATACCAAGTACCACCATGTACACATACTGTATATACACTGTACCATACCGTATACATTGTAGACATACACATACCAAACATTATAACTTACTTATAATGTAAAACAACATTTTTATGATATAATGTTTCGACACATTCTGTATTGACATTTCAAAACCGGAGATAAAACGATAGTTTTATAAATGAAAACACTTTATTGAAACACAGAATTGATATAAAATATATGATTTCAAACAAACAACATATAATAAAATGCGATATCAACTCAAAAAAGTTATGCAACTTTTTCTAATCCAATATAATTTACTTAAAGTGTGTAAAAATTTATCGCTAATTAATATTATCTCTAATATTAAACAGAATATTCAGTATAAAAGATATTTAAAAATTCCTATTAAATCCGCATAACATATACACCGATAGTGTATTACTGCCAATAATATACAAATAACTTGTATAATATGCTAATTATTCAACAAAAAACTTATCATCATGTTTTTATAAAATGTAATTTTATGAACATTTTGTATCTAATCGTAAATATAAGCCATAAAAACACATTAAAAATTATACTAAAAATAAGTATATATTTAAAACAGATAAAATTATTTATCAAAAGTGGACATACCTTTGTGGTGAGTCGTCCCCTGTTATTAAAGCACAGGTAAACGCCGCCGACTTTGGATTTGATACGTATTCCTAAGTTATTGTCGTATTTAATCGTTTCCAGCGATAGGAGGGCTATTGGGTGGACACAGGTATGGCATCGGATGGCAATGGCATGAGAGCCCCAATTGAAAACATATTCAAAGAAAAATCATATATTAATTGCATTAATAAAGTCCTTATATATTGCTTGTCGTAAATTATAAAGAATTTTTTTACATGACATCAAAATTATATGTTAACCGCAATTGTAATGTAGTTTTTTGGGAAATTTATTAGAAAGAGAGAGAGAGAGAGAGAGAGAGAGAGAGAGAGAGAAACACAAATCAAACAGTATTTATAAATACATTTATATAAAAATCAACACAAAAATAGACTTTAAATTGCAATTACATCCAAGAATTGTGTTGAAAATGGTATATAAATTTGTTTGGACTCAATATTTGACAATAATATTGGTGTCTATTAATAACAAAATACATACATAACTATATATTCTTGGCAAACATACCAAACATTTACCGGTGTATAAGTGCTATACAGCACAGGGGGTAATAGGAAATCATAAAAATAAAACATTTTTAGCCCAACATATTTAACACAGAAAAAACACATGAAAATAAATTTTCAATTCTTAAATATTTGGTTAAACTTTTTTCTTATCTCTTTTTATTTGACACAAAAATAATCGTTAACTATATATTTGTTTCGCTTAATAAAACAAAATAACAAAAACTACCATGAATAAATCTATTGGCATATATTCACCCCCGGTATGTAATAGTATTCATGGATACTTTATTGCATACATAACCCAACACTACAGCCAATCGCTGTCCCAAAAGGCATAATTGTTTAGCGAAACCACCAAAAATATTAATGACATTTTGGCAATTTATAGGCTAATTGTTAGTTAAGTCATTCGGTCCGCAGGTAATGCCTCGGAACAGACATTTCACTATTTCTTAAGCAAACCATTAAAACTGGAGAGAGAGAACACACAACATATAATAAAATGCGATATCAACTCATATTATGCAATGTTAGTGGGTAAATATTTAGGCATTCAAACCTAAAACTACATTAAGTTTTTGAGTTTAGTTTACATTTGCGAGAGAGAGAGAGAGAGAGAGAGAGAGAGAGAAGTGAAAGATTTCAAGTGAAACACAAAAATCTATTTCAATGAACTGACTATAACTACAACTAACTCTCAAATAAACGACTCGTGAAAAATATTGAGACTTTTTTGTTTCTCTCTCTCTTTCTTTCTCTTTCGGCTGTAATAATAAGTGGACTGAGATTTAAGACAAGCCAACAGTTGACTCGACATTTATGATCGTTGTTTTCACAATAGGAGGTCATCGGCGGTGCGAAAGACATCCGAAACAAAACTAATATGAAAAGTAAGACAAGACCTCTTAATGTGTTTCTGCTCTCTCTCTCTCTCTCTCTCTCTCTCTCTCTCTCGCAAATGTAAACTAAACTCAAAAACTTAATGTAGTTTTAGGTTTGAATGCCTAAATATTTACCCACTAATATTGCATAATATTTCGCTTAATTCTCATCATGGTCTTAAATTATGAGCTGGTTATGTGAGAACACCTACAGTGACAATGAGCGCACCGGTAAACTACCAAAGTATAAGTGCATTTCTGCCGTTCGCTTCACTATCTCCTTATGTATAATAAAGTGGCGTAAAAACAAATGAGCAAAAAATTTTCACACAAATCTTAATACACTTTTATGTATGTATTTATTTATGAGAGGGAAAGACATATAAATGAGAGGCACACCAAATAGCAAGTGATCTATTGTTTTGTTGCACCGGGAATTCCTAGATGGTAACTAAAACAATCTAGATAACTATACATATAAATTATTTCCCACTTTTTATCGTCCTCTCTCTCTCTCTCTCTCTCTCTCTAACTCTCATACACAACATATACTCAAATCAGTTCTGAGATAACGATTATATATTTAAATACTGCTATAAAAAACATGTATATTATATATACCCTCTTGTTTACCATACATGTACAGCGATCGCATGCACTCCCCATAGAATATTAATCGCGGTTAATTTTATAAAAATGTAAATGTCACCAAAATATTATTTACGGACATAAACACAAAGTACAGTACAATAAAACAAAAAACTCACCCAAACTATTGTCCTTTTCTCGGGTCGTATTGATTATTGTGTTCAGAAAATAGATATACTGTTGACTGCATCGGCTATAGAGCATCAATTGCTTGGTGGACAACACCCTCAGGTCGATCACAGGGTTGGCCACTGAGACTGTTGGCGACGCCCGTGTCTTAATCTGCCGTACATTTGCGCTCCCATTGAATACTATGCTATTAAAGTTATTGTCATTTCTATTATTATTATTATTGTTATTATTATTTACATAACTATTAATATTTTGATGTGCGATATGTGCGGACAGTTTGTGTTGCCGGGGATTGGCTGCCGGCGCCGTCGCCGCCACCGATGCACTAGAGTTTTGGTGAATATGTCGCTGATTATGGTGTAGATGGTGGTGATGTCGGTGACGATGATGGGGCTGTCTATGGCTAGATGTTATTGACGGTGATGATAATGATTGCTGTGATGAATGTCGTAATAAGTGTTTGGGTAAGTAATGGGCGGCGGACTCGTGGTCGCTGTCCCCTCCTGTGGCCGCCACCGGTCGCCCCTCCGGCCGAGTGTCGGCCACTCTCGGCACCAGTGATTGTTCGTCGCTCTCAAACATATGGCGCTGGAGTTTCAGCGATAAGACGGCAGATATTTGGCAAACAATTAGCACAAAAATTAGACACTTTTTTCTCACTCTCATATAAACCACATAATAGTCCGGAGATTAATGAAAATAAATGCAACAATTGTTTATTAATTATGTATATGTTTTAATTAATATTATGTATATTCGTAACCAATATTATCAAACTTGATCATTAATATCGTAAATGACAATGATGATTGTTTGGCACAGAATTGAGAATAAATAAGCCTGGCGTATAATTTCATCAACGTAAATTTGCGCGCTCGGCCTGTTTTATAACTAAATATTCAAAATACACATTGATTGATTAATAATAATTATTAATTATAAGCATGTAGTGTTAACGCACATGCAATAAACACACATAACTAACACATTATCTGTTTTTTTCAGCAAAAATATGCGGAAAATCAAACACAAATGTGCGAAAAAAAACTTTTTTATTAAATTTCATAAAACTTTTTTACTCTCCACTCAACACATACTCTCACTTCTCACTGTATATTACAGTAAATATAACATGAATTCAGTGGTTCGAGAATAACACACACACTGTATGTATGGTTGGGTATAAAACACATAGGAATATACATAGGATTTAGTATGAAGGTTGGTTTGCGGTGCTCACTATAGCTGCCTAAATAGCACTGATGCCTCTATGGAAAGGTACTCGTTTATACACCTCATATATACACACGCCATACCATACATACAGAGCCTCATACCGGAGAGGACTGTCCCGTCAGAACTTTTAGATATATTCACATATACTCTCTCCCTATTCTCTCTCTCTCTCTCTCTCTCTCTCTCTCTCTCTCTGTAGTCGAAGGACACGTGGTATCCATTGGTTGTACGAATCAGGAGCTCATGCCTGAAGAACTGACGCTAAATATTGTATTTTTGCAGTGACTTTTTGCCTCGACGTTAACAGCCAGTCAGTCAGTCGTCTCTCTCTCTCTCTCTCTCTCTCTCTCTCTCTAAAAATCAATTTTTTGTGTGAATATAACAGTAAAATGAAGAAAATATTTAACAAATAAGAAATGTTTATAACATTTAAAGTGGTTATCGTTTGCAAGAACTTTGGGAATCCGTCTGTGATTTCTGTCAGTCAATAGATGTGACGAAAATGTTTTTTGCAAAACTTATTAATAGTGTTTGATATCATCACAAAGTGTGCGAAAAATGTGAAAATTCATAGATATTTCATAATATATTCTTGATTTTTCCACTCATTCTCGGATTGTTTTGTCAAAATAAATACTGATAATCACGAGAGAGAGAGAGAGAGAGAGAGAGAGAGAGAGAAGTAAAGGTGTTTTATGCACTCTCGTACACCAACTCTCATAGGCTTATGTCTTATAATAAAAGGGAATTAAAATATTATTAAATCAAATACAATCATAAAACTGGTGGTGTTTTCGCTAGAAATCCGAGACACACAAGAATTATCATTGAAATAAATATCATAAAAAAGGTTTTAACACAAAATCTAGATATGTATATGAATACTGTGTTTCGCGTCAATTGGGGAGAGAGAGAGAGAGAGAGAGAGAGAGAATGCAAGGAAGGGGTAAATGAAAGGAAAAAGCTATATATTAAATATGGTTTACAACAGAGAATGAGAATTATTAAAGAAATTTTTCTCTCAAAATTTTGATGCAAAACATAAGCACTTTGAGAGCGAGTGATGTATAAGAAAAGGTTATGCAAAATATAAATATACGAAATAGTAATGCAAATTATAGACCACAACGAGTGTGTAAAGTCTTGGATACTATTATTAAGTGTTGACTACACTTTTTGGTCGCACAATACTTATTGAAAGCATAGACAGTAGGCTTAGGCCATCAGTCAGTCATTTCGTGCCTTTGGTTTGCAAATAATAATAATTACAAAAACTTAAAGACAATACTAGTTATTAGAGATCGCATTACGAAACGCATGTATGGATGGATCACACAATGGGTTTATGTATACAATAGTACTGTATATAGAGTTAACAATAATGAGTGCGAGAAAGATATGGTTTGCATTTGAAGCGTTTTAAGCCTTATATAATAGGGTTAGTATTTAGCGTATTCTCCGTCTGTTTGCCTCTTTTCTGGTGATTTTTGTCACACAGTCTTTGTGTTAGCATTCATTGGTTTATTGTTCAATAGTGTTGTCACTTGTCTTATGTTTAGTCTGTCATTAGTCTATGCGATGCTAAAAGGGTTTCCGCTTTTTTGGTACAAATACTGAACTAATAATAATATACATCTCTTATGCATCGATGGGCTTCTGGTGACGATAGAGATAGCAATGAATACTGGAGTTTACAAAACCGATAACATCACTAATACATAGATGGATATCCGATACACGAAAACTACCAAAACTAAGACAATTCCTAATAACTGATGGCTTTTCATATAAATTATAATAGAGTTGACATCAAAAGGCAGATATGATAGCAAAAGAGAGTGAATTCATAACTAAAACTATAGCTCAACACTGATATCGATAATAATAGTGGTGAACATTAATGTAATTCTTATTAAAGTGCTGTAACCGTACGATACCGGCCCTGCCATCGCACCCAACCATACAATCTCTATATAGTAGACACTAATCATATATTAGTTTTGCTATTTATATATAACATAATAAGTTTTGCCTACACTTTCATTACTAATATTAATTCATGATTTTCAATAACTAACAATTAATTCATGATTTTCAATAACTAACAAAAATTAAACATGATCTAAATTAAAATACATATTACAAGACATTAAAATCTGGTAGTTTACAATCTTATAATTATTCAAAAATATTAATAATAATAATTTGTGTTAAAAATAAGTCCAATAGAAAGGAGAAAAATGTCATTAAAAGTTAAATTTGATTAGAGTTGGCGGGTATTCGCGTATAACATAACGCATCGATTGATTGCTATACTATTTGTATTACAAACACTATAATGAACTCCAAAACTAATATCCACTGCAATAACATATTATTATTTCTAAATACACTTTTATATCAATTTTGTATAATATATCTCTCTATGTGTGTATATATTCCGGCGTTTCGTTAATGAAATTCTGCAACAGTTATCAGAATATAATATAATAATATTTTTGTGATGTGTTTATCAGTTAATCTGTTAGCAAAACTAATGATAATAATTGCATTCAATGTTCAATAATTTGATTGATATTCGTTTGAATATAATTCCGTAAAATTCAAAAGATATGTTTAAAGCAATAGATTATAATTATTAATTATAAATTTGTTTTCAATTAGAGACTAATTTTTTCAATATATTGTTTACACAACTAATGAAACACATGAGTTGTCAAAAGGAAATTATATTAGAGTTTAGGTTTGCAAATGTTTGCAAAATATATTGAACACCAGTTTTGTTGAAATCAAATGTAAATACCATTGAAACGACTGGAAAAAGTGAGTGGAAGTTAAGTGAATAAAATACAGTAAAAGGTCTGATATTTTCATGAGATAATGGGCTTAAATCACAACCAAAACAATGGCCAATGGGTTTGCTTTGTGTTACCAAAAAAGCACAGAAATCAATGAATGGCCAAAATATCCGAGAATTTCATTAGCGCTGAGATTCAGGTGAAGATTAACTATTGATGACTGAATCCAAATAAAGCGTAAAACGAAAAAGTTGTCGCTTTAAGGGTTTCTAATCATTAAGAATTGAACACAGAATTCAAGAATCAAACAAAAAGGCAAAACAGAGAGCACTCTAAGGTATTGCTCTCTCTCTCTCTCTCTCTCTCTCTCTCTCTCTCTCTCCGCGCTCTCTATAGTTTGGTGAGTCTCTGGTCATTAGTGAAGTAAAATAATTAGCAAACACTGCAAATATAGTAACAGTGCTTTGCTTAGCAAGAAATAGTAAAGTATATAACAGTAGTAGTGGTAGTGTTGGTAGCGGTGGTGCTCACAGAAGTGTCATTAAGCTTTGCTCAGCTCAGCGTCCAATCCATGTCATGTATTGCATCCCATTTCCACTACAATACTGCTTCTGTTGTCCTCTCTCTCTCTCTCTCCGTCTGAGTTAAAGTAAACTCAAAACTAGAGTAACTTTTATGCAACTCTTGTGTTGTGTGCTATTAATGTTTCACAAACACAAAACTCAAAGCATACTAATAGTGAATGTGTGGAAGACTGGCAAACAGGAGAGGAGGGAGGGAGAGAGAGAGAGAGAGAGAGAGAGAGA
>CAJPIZ010000314.1:0-19964 GCA_905368565.1 Medioppia subpectinata
ATTCTTTTCGATTGATTTCCTAAAACTTTTTGTCTCATCTATTCTTCTATTTATTCTGATGTGATCTTTCATTTGCGAAGGCATTCGTGACGAACACCTAATCTAATACTTATCCGTAATATTCCTAGTCTTCAAACACCACCAGAAAAAAACAAAACATCAATTATATGTCTATTCAAACCCTTAAGTGTCTCTCAAATACAAGAAAAGTTTGTCCACAATATATCAAACAAAGTATTACAAGAATTGCACTAAAAGTGTACTGTACTGAACAAATCACAATGAAAAACAGCCATGCTTACTTTGATTTTTAAGATAATGGCCAAATATTATTGCGGAATTGTATCGCAAATAAAATATGAGTACATTTTGGAAATTAATTTCTATTTTCTATGCCATAGGACTAAATGTACTGTACTTTTCAAACACTAATTTATTTTTATTATTGTTTCCGATGTGTGTATTGTATGTGTGTTTCTGTTGACTATATTTTTATTTGTTTGAGCAGAAAATATCTGGCAATTACTTGTGATATATTAGTGGTGTTTTTAGCGGATATAATATACTGTTGTTTTGTAATCCATTCCCTAAATCAGTGCCTTATTTTCATTTGCCTTTGAATAAAATACTGCCGACTCTATCGCTAAACAGTAGTCTTATTTGCATTTAATTTGTGTAATACTTTTTTGAATCGCATATTTCTTATCATTTCTTTCTTTTTCTATTCATTGCAAAAAACAATTTTTACTTTTCTTTAGAAAATAAGAATAATTTTTTCAATAACTTATAAATTTTTTCTTTATGTAATTTCTACTTTGAGTTATCCATTGAAAATACAGAGAGAATAGTCACAGAAAATATATATTGATATTACTATATATTAAAGATAATGATTGATGTCATGACTTATGATTTAATTGAAAAGAAATTAATTCTATTAATAGTCTGTATTTTAATTATTTTTATCAAGAGTTGTATGACATTAATCAAAAGTAATTAATTATTCATTAATTTATAAATATTTTAGAATTAAATTTATTTAAGAATACCCTAAAGTAAAAGCGTTCAGATTGAAATAGGGGATATTATAAACATGACGTGGTTATTGAATCACCAAGGAGTTTTTTCAAATATTCATTATATTAGAGTACACTATATGTGAGTAACATATGAATAGTGTATAAATTACAACACAAGGGTTTTATGCTGGGAGTACTGAGAAGTAAATTCTGGGCACCGTTACCCTAAAGTGTAATACATATACTGTATATAGTTTTAAACGACTATTGATTCAAATATGTCGACAGCAATATGTTGTCCAATGAGGGTATTTAGCAATCAATTACTGCATATAAGAGATAATTTGGAGGAATTATATCATGGATTATATGATTTGATTTCAAAATTACTATTGATATACGAATTGCTTGTGATATTAAACAGAGTCAGAGTCTGTAATATCCACTAACAATGTGTCTCTTCCTATCAATTATAGGACGGCTCACTGACTGACAGTATTTCATATCAAATGAAAATTAGTTTACTATTGGATTCAAAGTTTGAATTCAGTGTTGAATAAAAACATTATTAATGCGACAAAAGAGTGCATCAAATGATTGAAGAATTTCACTGCGAATGAAGACTAGTTTTTTAGTAGCAAAATATATAAATAAAATCAATAAAGGAAATAAAGTGGTGAAAAATAGCACCGATATTGTGTAACCGTCTGTTTCTCTCGTCTCCACGACTATTATATATTCACAGGTAATACACATATAAATTGAATTTCGATTTCCCAATACCTCTGTATTGAAGTTTTCAATAAGTTATTCAAATTAAATGTCAATCAAGAATAGGGTTTGTATTCATTGGCAATAAGAGTGTCGGGGGTTAGGAATCGGGAGTTAGGAATCTCTTTTAAATATTTCACATTTCTCTTTGTAATCTCCGAGCGTTTTGCTAAAAAATACAAAACTTTTACATCTATTTTTTGCTCAACATTTTGTGTGTATTTTTACTGAGATATTGTAAGATAATGTAATAATAAAATTTTGTTTTTATTTTAAATGTCAGTATTTATTACATTATTCGTCAAAATATTGCCTCAAAATAAATNCCATTCCCTAAATCAGTGCCTTATTTTCATTTGCCTTTGAATAAAATACTGCCGACTCTATCGCTAAACAGTAGTCTTATTTGCATTTAATTTGTGTAATACTTTTTTGAATCACATATTTCTTATCATTTCTTTCTTTTCCTATTCATTGCAAAAAACAATTTTTACTTTTCTTTAGAAAATAGGAATAATTTTTTTCAATAACTTATAAACTTTTTCTTTATGTAATTTCTATTTGGAATTATTCATTGAAAATATCAGAGAGAATAGTAATAGAGAATATATACAGTATATTAAAAATAATGATTGATGCGATGACTTATGATTTAATTGAAAATAAATTAATTCTATTAATAGTCTGTATTTTAATTATTTTTATCATAAGTTGTATGACATTAATTAAAAGTAATTAATTATTCATTAATTTATAAATATTTTAAAATTAAATTTATTTAAGAATACCCTAAAATGTAATACATATACTGTATATAGTTTTAAACAACTATTGATTCAAATATGTCGACAGCAATATGTTGTCCAATGAGGGTATTTAGCAATCAATTACTGCATATAAGAGATAATTTGGAGGAATTATATCATGGATTATATGATTTGATTTCAAAATTACTATTGATATACGAATTGCTTGTGATATTAAACAGAGTCAGAGTCTGTAATATCCACTAACAATGTGTCTCTTCCTATCAATTATAGGACGGCTCACTGACTGACGGTATTTCATATCAAATGAAAATTAGTTTACTATTGGATTCAAAGTTTGATTTCAGTGTTGAATAAAAACATTATTAATGCGACAAAAGAGTGCATCAAATGATTGAAGAATTTCACTGCGAATGAAGACTAGTTTTTTAGTAGCAAAATATATAAATAAAATCAATAAAGGAAATAAAGTGGTGAAAAATAGCACCGATATTGTGTAACCGTCTGTTTCTCTCGTCTCCACGACTATTATATATTCACAGGTAATACACATATAAATTGAATTTCGATTTCCCAATACCTCTGTATTGAAGTTTTCAATAAGTTATTCAAATTAAATGTCAATCAAGAATAGGGTTTGTATTCATTGGCAATAAGAGTGTCGGGGGTTAGGAATCGGGAGATAGGAATCTCTTTTAAATATTTCACATTTCTCTTTGTAATCTCCGAGCGTTTTGCTAAAAAATACAAAACTTTTACATCTATTTTTTGCTCAACATTTTGTGTGTATTTTTACTGAGATATTGTAAGATAATGTAATAATAAAATTTTGTTTTTATTTTAAATGTCAGTATTTATTACATTATTCGTCAAAATATTGCCTCAAAATAAATTAATTCTTAATTCTGTGACAAAATAAGTGCTAAAAATGAAATTTTAATTGCAATTTAATAATGTTTGTCGTTTTAATGCGTTTTTCTTGATGTCGTCTACGAGAGAGAGAGAGAGAGAGAGGATGGGATGCGGGGAATGGTATATACCGTGTCTATCGTTTATATAACATTATGATTAGATGTGTGCCATATGTCATATGCTGTCACAAAATCGTATTTATAATTCAAAAATATCAAATGTCTTCTTCTGGAAACGACTTTTAAATGAGAGTATATTTTGGTATTTAATACATACCATACCATAACATGCATTCAATTTCATCCGTATATCAGATCCGTAGACTCGTGTTATATCAGATCCTAATTACAGAATCCGTTCATTCAGTTATTGACAGTGTTTTGGGATAAAAATAAATTCCTATAAATTATTCAACTCTTTCTTCTGTAGATAAATAAAATTATTTGAAATATCAATTGAATCGCAAATAATTTTCAGAGCAGAGAGAGAGAGAGACAGAGAGGCACTTGAAAAATACTTTATATTGTAATTTATTGATTTTCATTGCATAACTGATTCATTGAAATTAGTAACAAAAATAAAGGGTCTCTGTATTGAAGGCACAGTGAAATAATTGGCGTAAAATTTTAAGTATGAATTGAAGTGTAGACTAAAAATAAAGATAACACAACACACGATGTTATTGTCAAAAACGTCGACAAGAATTTATTCATTAGTTTTATGCCTAAAAGCCTCTCATCTCTAGTGAAAAGTTAATTATATTTGAGAATTATATTTATATTTTGGACATTCAATTCATTTATATTATAAAATTTGTATATCTATATTAAAAATACTTACCATTCAGTCATTCGTTCAGTTTATTCGTTCATTTGCTGATGATTTTCATTAAAACAATAACTGTTTTATACATCAAAAGTCATTGACAAACATTTGCCAAACGCATTGTTCGCCCCTTTTATGTGTTTTATTGTATTTTATTTTTCTGACAACAATTTTTAACAATAACTTGCTTTTAAATTAAAAATAAAATGAAATTATTTAAATTAAAATTTTCGCCTAATTTCTCGGTTAAGTGTTAATTTTGATGAGAGATTTCTTTATTTTATTTAATTATTAAATTTAATGAATTTCGTAAACATTTTTCTTTATATAATTTGTGCTAATTTTCTGTAATTCACTTAAATAAGGGATTCATAAGAAGAGAGAAAGGAGAGAGAGAGAGAGAGAGAGAGAGGATGGGATGCGGGGAATGGTATATACCGTGTCTATCGTTTATATAACATTATGATTAAAATATTTGTCCCCAAAATATGAATAATTTTGTAAAATTATTCAATGAATTTTCAAAATAAATATTTGCCATAAACTGAATGTTAAAATCTATTCTGAGAGAGAGAGAGAGAGAGAACTGACAAAGTTGTGAGTTTCAAAGTATAGATTATGGATATAATAATCAATGTATTCATAAATTTATACACATTTACTATTGTTTTAGCATTGGATTCCGAGTTTTAGTGCGAGTCTAATGTCGGGGTTCACTGTAAACGGCATTTGAATTTGAATCCAATGTTAAATGAGGCAAAAGATATTAATTATATTTATTAATCAAATGTCATAATCTTGAGAAATTGAACAAAATCTATAAGACATCTTTATAATTATATAACGAGTACAATACAGACTAAATTATACAGTGAGTACTGTATTATTGCATTAGATTATGATAGTTTAGCTAATAAAACGAGTTGACTAATGTTAATATAAAAATGTAATTTATATTCATTTAAATAATTGAATGTCTTGTATATATGATAACTGTCTCATCCATACCTATTAGATGGGTGTTAACCGTTATATTAGATTGTATTTTGTCATAACTAAGTCTAATGTATTTATAGGATAGACTCTTATTTGGGTTAAAAAACTTATAATCAGGGGATAAGAGAGTCTTAAAAAGATCTCTTAAATATACGAACGTTTCATATAAGTCTTGGTAAAAATGAAGCCCACGTCGAGTAAAACCTCTTGAAAATAATCAATAGATTTATGTTATTTTTTGCTGTAATTTTCAACCATGTTGTGTGCGGACCTGTGTATTACGATTTGAAGTTTGCATTTAATCCATGAGAAAAATCTTTAGCTTGTGGTGTGAGATAAGTATTTTTCTCTCTCAGATCCCACTTCCCATACAATGCTGTTTTGAAACTTAATTTTATTTTAGTAAACTCACAATTTCTATATACAGTGTATACTTTCAATGGGTTTCGGGGAAAAAAGCTTGTGGTAGAGGTTTTTGTTGAGTTAAATTATAGTTATATAAAAACATATATACAATGTATATAACGTTTCGATCAGTTTTTCCCCGAATCTCATTGAGAAGTGAGAGACACAGAATATCTGTGGTTTCAAACTCACACTTAGTTGTGGCCAAAAAGCAATTTTTCCAATTATTGTAAGTTTTTTAAAAAATATAAGTGCAAACAATTTCACATACAATGAGAGATAGATTATTTGATACGAAAAATGTGCACAAAATGAGCATCATTTATGTCATTTTGTTATAAATGTTTAAATCCGTTTGAATACTAGTGTTTTAAAAAAATATTTTCAAGAATTAATTCATTATAATCTGAGAGAAGGCCTAAAGTTTTCGTTATGAGATCGATATATGGATTATAAATAAACAATTTTTGAGAATTTTTCATCTTCTTCTTTCTTCTTCATCGTCCGGATAACTATTTATATTCTTATTTTGTTTCCAAATCATTAATCGTCGTGACATGTATTCAATGAGTTTAGACATTAAGAGTATTGAAAAGTTTTGCTTTTGCAAAACCATAAATATTTATAACGTTATGGCCTTTTGGTTGAAATTCTTGTAAAAAATGCATTAACTGTTTGAACATTTTGTTCGTGTTTTTATTCTCTCCGCTGATTATAATAGTCTTTCAATAAAATAAATTTAAATTTTACCAAATTTTTGAATATTTTGCGGTATTTTCTCAATTTGAGAATAATTAATGGTTGCGTTTAAAAAAGTCGTTCACTTTAAATAATTTTTATGAATTTATTTAAAAAATATTTTTCGTTTTTGGGAATAGATTTCCCAGTGTTTTAATTAAAATATTTTCTTTTAATTAACTTTCAAATGTCAGACATTAAGCTCAGTGTACATAATAGATGAACCGTTTATTCAGTGAATATAATTTTACTGATAATTTTATATTTTATGCATATTTTTTGCTTTTTTATATTAGATATAGAAAAATATATGTGTTTTTACCATTTTCTCAAAGCAACTAAAATAGACAACTAATTCGTACAAAGAATTGAGAAATTGTAAGCGAAAATACTTCAGGAATAATTTGTTTCAACAAATTCTGTGACAGTTTTGTCAACAATTCTTGGATTCTTTAGTCAATTCATGGCTTTTGCTATTATTGAGTGGGAAAACAGTGTATTTAATAAAACACGTAAAATATTTTTCCGTTTAAATCAAATTAATAAATTGATGACAGCATTGAATGTCTGTTTTATTTAACTTATTGTCTATTGTTTTGTTCATTTAAAAGGCGCTCTTATTGTGTACACAGTTTCCTAATCTAATAAATTAGATATTTTCTGGTTTTAGTTAAAACGGCACAAATCAAAATGCAAACCATTATTTGCAATAATGCTAAAAGTATACGGAATACAATACAATAAATTCTCTCTCTCTCTCTCTCTCTCTCTCTCTCTCAGAATAGATTTTAACATTCAGTTTATGGCAAATATTTATTTTGAAAATTCATTGAATAATTTTACAAAATTATTCATATTTTGGGGACAAATATTAAAATATGAGAATTGAAGCAAACATTACGAGTGCTTTGCTGTGCAAATCCGGTCAATACAAGAGATCTGTTTGGAGGGTTGACAGCGATTTTAAGTCCTTTTCATTTACATGAGATTACTTTGAAAACACAATAATTAGACGTTATCTTACACTTTATAATTAGATTTAATTCAAATCCGGGTTATCAACGAATTCAACACAATTCTCTCTGTATTTCTATGTATAAGTGTTTTATTTTCATTGTTTATTGTTTCAGTGATTTTAAATATAGACTTTAAATCTAATTATGAATTTGAAGATATAATTTTGAGCTCATATTAAAGGCGAGTTTTGGTGAAAATTTTTCAATTACAAAAGTGGGATAACATTACGACAAAAGTGGTGATTGTGTTCACAATAATAGTAAAACTTTATGATATATTATGTAGAATGTGATGATTAAAGCGATGAGTGAAAGACCTATTCAAGAATTTTTAGCTCAAGAATAAAATCTTTTTGCAATTCTTATAACTTATTCAGTAATGACTTTAAAGTATTTGTTTGTAGTACTGGAAATGGAAAAAATAATAATAAATCATCCAGATATATTCCGTAAAATATATTTATATAACTTATATACTCAACAATAATAATTCTAATAAACAATTCTTGTGTAATAGAAATAATGGACTTAAAACGAAATGGTTATAAATATGATATGATTTTCGTATAAACATAAAGATCTTCGTGTGTTTGAGTATATTTTTGTTGACACAAATATTATCAGTTGTTTTGATAGTTTGGGAAAAATATTTGCTTTTGGTTTTTAACGGATAAATCATAACTAAAAAGTAATCGAAACATTAATTTTCTGACAAACTTTGCTGCAAAAAATAGGTCCACTTCTTCATTGTCTTGTGATTTATTTTGTTTTAAAAACGAAATCCAAAGTCTAGACCATATGTTTGTTTCCGAGACAGAAACGAGAGAGAGAGAGAGAGAGAGAGAGAGAGAGAATTTATTGTATTGTATTCCGTATACTTTTAGCATTATTGCAAATAATGGTTTGCATTTTGATTTGTGAGGAATATATTCTGGTCTCTCTCTCTCTCCTCTATTTTAGTATACAGTCTGTATTGAGTGTAAATACATCGAAACAACAGTAAAAATCGTATATAAAAACAATCGTTGAGTAGAAAAAACTGAAGAGAGAGAGAGAGAGAGAGAGAGAGAGAGATTGGTGTCTATTCTTGAGCCTCGCATTTGAAGTCCATTATAGCTTTCATTCTCAACCATTTATATCCTCGTCTGACCCCTACTTCTCAAAAGCAAACATTTATTTTTGTTTGATTTTTGCCGTCAATATATAATTGACGGCCAATTCGTATACCGATTGAGACATTATTTTTTATGCTCGCATTTCAAGACCGAGTTTATATATAAATAACAATTAATTATTCAATCCATTACTCAAATGTAGTTTCAATTCAATAATAAATATATAAAATATATATTCAGTTTGAGAAACAAATAAAGGCATTGTATTTGAAATCAATTCAACATTTGGTTTATTTATGATTTCTTTGAAAAATGGCTTATGTTTTAAGCATTGAGTCTTGTATTTGAAATAATTTTAATCAATTCTATGATTGAATGCAAAGAAAAATAAGTCAAATAAGATGTCAAATGCAACTCAAAATAACTAAACAAAAAACTATTTTTTAGTAAAATGGAAAAACACATAAAAAACAAAATAGTGTATTATCTTTGCAACAGAATATGCGGAGACTCTAACACACAGAATATTCTTGAATTCAATACTGAAAAAATACAAACTAAGCGTAATATTTGTCCAGAGTTTATGATTTTATATAAAAGACTTGAAATCAAACAAAAAACACAAAAGTAATCGATTTTGTGCTGTTTATGAATGCATTGAATATTTGTGTTTATTGTTTCATACATTTGCATCAATTCACGAATCGCTTGTTAGTGTAAATACAGTGTATAATTGAATCGTGAATTTTTCATATGATAGTCGTTTGCTTTTAAATTCACTTCATATCGGATTTATTTCTATCAATCAAAGTATAAACTATTTATTCGCCATCAAAATGTGTGTTCACATCGGCTGACTCTTCAGCACTTGTTTTAACGTTTCGTTTCGACATATTTTTGTGTCAACCAAAATGCAGGCAAAAAATCCTAACTATATATTAAAGCACTTTAATTCTGTGCCTAATTTCCACACACAATATGTATTGAGAATTGTATCCACACATAAGCTCTTCATATTCTGTGGGGATTTTTAAATATTAGAAATTATAATCAAAGAGAGTTTTTGTGATATAAAAAAAGTCTATCGCATGAAAAATATCTGCGAAAGTAAATTGATTTTTTGAATCCATAGAAATCTCTTAAAACTAAGATTTTTTTCGAGGATATACTCAAAACATATATCCACGATATGAGGACAATAGGATCTCAAACATCATCCCTAATAATGTGTTTGGAGTCACATATTATTTAATGTATTATTTTGTCTGTAATTATTGTATTGTTTGTTGTATAGTATAACGAGTTTTTATAACTGAATCCAAACTCTCATAACAATTATTAAGGACTCCAATAATAATTTGTCTATTATTTCAGTTTTGTTATCGATTTTTGCGTTTAACTCTATAATAGTGTTTGCAATGAATTTCATAATACATTCCCTATGAAAGAAAATCCAAATGTTTTTTACAAATGCAAAAATCCTTTAGAAAATACAACTGAATATCTATTTTAAGTCTTAATTAATTTTTGTAGAGAAAATTGTTTGCTTTTTGATGTAATTTTTTATGCATACCATAATTATTGGCTTAATTCATGGGAAGAAAATTTTGCAAATCTTTTGTTGATTTCATTGATTACACAAACCATTTATGTCGAGAGAGAAAATTACTAAAAAATTGAAATTATATCACATAAACTAAAATGTATTTTTAGTTTTATTTCTTTTATATTTAAAGATTATTTTTATTTCTAATTTTCTCAATGAAAGGGAAACAAAACTAATTGTATTTTTCCTCTTATTTTACTTTTCCATAGAATTTATAGCAAACTTTTGATTGAAAAGTGAGGCAATGATTGCTAAAACGGCGGACAAAATGAAATTGTGATTCAAAACACACACAAAACAATTGTTTGGAAACGAAGACGAAAAACAAACGAAGAGAAAGAAAGAAGTAGATTAAAGAAGAAGTGGAAAAAATTAAATAAAATACAACTAAAAAACTGCAAAAATCAAAGCTCTGGAAAGGAATAGGGAATTAAAAGGAGAGATAGAAACTAAACAAATATATATCGGAAAAATCAGTTCATGTCTTCGGTTGTGACGGAAACTAACAAACAAACAAATAAATAAAATTTCTCAAATCGCTTATCAAACCTAATTGTAAAGTAAAGCATCAAATCTTATTATTTGCAAATTTATAATTCACTGCAACAAGACTTTCATCTCAAGTATTTTTTGGTTGTTTTTCATCAATCATTAGAAAGTGAGTGAATAAATAAATAGACGGAGGGATAGAAAGCAAGGGATAAAAAAAAGCCAAAAACACATATATTTGGCATTAAAAAACCACACGAAGAGACCATCGAAACCATGAAAACTCGGAATCGTTTGGTTTTATTTGATTTGTGTTTACATAAGGGCTCCGTTTGTGCCAGAAATCAGCGAAACTTTAAAGAATTTAATTTGTTTAATATGCAAATTATAGTCAGATTCACGTGTTTCCTATTCATTACATTGATTTCGTTTTCATTGATTTACACACACAAAGTCACCGAATCCGGTGATATACTGTTGGGCGGACTCTTTCCTATTCATCAAAAAGGTATGAATTATTGTTTGTGTTTTTCTTCGCATTTTCTATACAACAAACACAATAAATCTATGCAAACATTTTTGGTGCACAATATTATAATTTTTGCGTTGATTTTTGTAAATATGGGTTTAAAAATCTTTGCCAGACTTTGTTTTGTATAAATATATATAAAGTTTAAAGTTTTATTTTATTCTTTATATAATATGATATTTAATATACTGTACATAATATGCATATTCTGTATGCAGTATTTGCTGTTTAGCGTAATAATTAGACTCAAAGAATTTAATTTATATGCTTTATGTTTTATATTTATGTTTATGGGATATATTCAGGGCTCAGTTTAAACGATAAAAACTTATTTTCAGCAATTTTTTTTGTTGCCTCGCTTTTATATCTCAATAATACTGTATAGTATTTTCTCGACTCAAAGCAATGGCTCAAAGGAATTAAATATTTAATTCACTTGAGATGCTTTGAATGTGAAAGAAAAATCGATTTTAAATATAAAATAAATATTATATAAATATTCAACGTTTAGTTGTCCTATATTTAGAGAGAGAGAGAGAGAGAGAGAGAGAGAGAGAGACTACAGTAAGTTATGAGAACATTGAATATTTAAGATTGAAATAACGTATAAATTACAATATTTAATGAGTTGTTATTTTGCATTTATTCTGCAATAACATATTTCATATTGAAATCATTATTATTACATACATTATAAAATAAAGTTTATAAAACATACTTTATAATGCATTTTTTATACAATTCATAGTAAAGTATGCAATATATGAATACACTTTAAAACTTGATATAAACATTACCCGATATTAACGCACGTGATTGTGGTGTCCGACAGGTGTGAACAGCACGCGTTGCGGTCCGATCAACAAAGACAGGGGTATTCAACGGCTGGAAGCGATGCTGTTTGCCATCGATAAGATCAATCAGGATCCAAACCTGTTGGGAAAGATCAAGTTGGGAGCCATCATATTGGACACGTGCTCCAGTGACTCGTATGCGCTCAATCAGTCCCTGGAGTTCATCCGCGCCTCCATTAATACAGTCGAGTCGTCCGCCTTTGAGTGTCGGGACGGCTCAACCCCTCGACCGAAATACGGCTCCAAACACATTAGTGGTGTCGTCGGCGGCTCCTATAGCGAGGTATTGCACGTATGCTATAGTATTAGGTGTTGGCGTCAATTGATTTGTCATTTCTTATGCACAATAGGCTCGCATTTTAGTGATATGTCTCATCATTTGCTCTCAATTCCTAACCTAAACCTCTATTTTCATTTTCCTCTCCATATATTCCGTTCTCTATTTAATAATAAATTATCTTTTATTATGTGATATAAAAGTATGTTTCGACATATTATTGTCTTAATATTAGTGAGTGTTTTCTATAGGCATTCAAAAAGCATATAAACTTCATGCCATAAGCCATTGCTATCATTTCAATACTCCCCGAGAGTTATTGTAAATGTTTTTTAAAAGTATATATAATTTAATTGAGAAAATATATTTTATTTATGCGCGTATTGTTAGTTGTTTTGATCCTCAAAAGCATGATTGTTATACACATCCCCGGAATCTATGCTTAAAATAATCCATCGATTTGTCTCTATATATAGACTATATTATCCGTAACGAAGAGTAATGCCTTAAATTACACGAATATATTTATGCAGAAAATGTTATTTTTATCAAAAACTTATTTTTTTATTTTGTTTTATACATTAATGACTTGTTTTGCGATTGATATGAAAGCGTATTGAGTGATTTAATTTGCATGAGTTAATCAATTTCGTATATAAAACCTTAAACTATGTTAAATCCGATGTGAAAGCAATGCATAAAATTAAAGCGATATAAAATTTAATCTAAACATTTTCAGGTCTCATTACAAGTGGCAAATTTGCTTCGACTTTTCAAAATACCTCAGGTATTAAATTATTTTATTATACATTTTGTTAATCATAATTTATTATTAGACATTAATATATAGTTTGGTATTTTATATTATGATTATTATTGTTATTATTATTTCCAACAATTTTTATATGATTATTGAGACTTTATGTTCGGGTTTTTTAGAGCCTTTAATCGGTTGTTAAGTCCTTTGCGGTTAGTATTAAATAGGAAATGTATTTATGGTTTTCATTTGAAGTAAAAATATTATTTTTCAATAAATATCAATAATATTTACAGTAATAATAAATATACGTATAATTTCTGTTTACAACTTCTGGCTAAAGAAGAGATGATTTTGTTATTAAAATAATAACAATAATAATAAAAATATTTTGAGAGTAACTTTTTGTTGTGTCTATTGAAAGGAAAATACAGGTATAAGATGTTTATATACAACAGTTTTCATCCATTTATGACGGATTTTTTGTTGTCAATCCTTTTGAATACAGCCTTATTTATATTGAATTGAGTTATATTCCCATTCATTGAAGTTATTTATTTGAAAACCAATTTTGGCCACAAATGATAAAAAAATAATCTCTTATACAGTGAACAGAGTCTTACATTTCGCTAAATACTAGGAGGGATAGGGAGGGAGAGACTGAGTGAGTGGGAAATATAGATATATTTAATTCAATACTGTAATAATAATAATCCTATAAGAGCCGATATATCGAGAGAATATATTTTATTTATGCGCGTATTGTTAGTTGTTTTGATCCTCAAAAGCATGATTGTTATACACATCCCCGGAATCTATGCTTAAAATAATCCATCGATTTGTCTCTATATATAGACTATATTATCCGTAACGNAGAGAGATGTATTATTTCGGAGAAAACTCAATGTTTAGCTCAAATGAAAAGTCAAGAATTATTTTGTTAGTTCTTTGTTATGGACTTAACAAATAGCGAATAACATTCAATTAAGTTTAATGACGTTAATACTGGCTATTGTTAAAGACCTTTAATTTATTTGACAAATATTATACCAACAAAATCATGAGAATTACACTACACTCACAAAAAACAGCTTTAATTAATTCAATGGCATAACGAGTGAAAGAGAGACCCAAATACTGACACTATTGGGTATAACGGCTTCCCATCACTGAATGAATAGATCTTTTAAATAAATAAAATTTTTCTTTTGGCTTAAAAATTGCACTTTCGTTGCGTTTAGTGATTCTGATGGAGGGCTCACACGACTCGCACACAATCGTATCAATTACTGCAAACACAACGACTGATATATCTATGCAATGAATTCTGTGTTTATAAACACTAGAAATAAACGAATTCAATGGATAGTTAAGGAGATAAATATAATTCAAATCCAGTGTTCATTCAGTGCACCGTCGAGTAGACAACCGATTGTGCGGTCGTTAATGACAATAAATCCAATACATGAGAGAGAGAGAGAGAGAGAGAGAGAGAGAGAGAGAGAGAGAGCATTATACCACTGAATGCAAAATATGAGATCATATCGTAGTCACTGGTAATCGCATTAGATTTGTACTCAGATTTTAATACTCTTTAACGATATATTCTTCCATCCGTTGAATTCATTAGCAAATTATTATTCGTTACATTTCATAGGAAACGATGTAATTATTATACCATATTATGGCCTAAAACTTATAGTTTCCAGAATTATTTAATACTAATTATTATATTTTATTATTAAATTATAAATATTTTATACAAATGAAAGCACCTGAAAAAAAAGAGTGTCATATAATCGATAAAATCAATAATTAATGTGTGAATATTTAACGAATAGTAAAATCAAAGCCGCAGATCATTGCCATTGAGAGGCGTATAATCATAAATCAGTGAATATTTAATAATAAGCCATTAATTTATAATTACAATTAGTTTTTGGCACATATTTACTATAAATATTTAATCCGTGTTTTACGGCAATTCTTAAGCTCAGAGATAGCGATAGAGAATTGCAGTGAAGTTTTTGGGCGCTAAGAATCGCAGGCCTTTTAATGACCATTAAATCAATGGTCAGAAACGCAAACACAAAAAAAACTGTTAATGCATTTCATGTTCAAAAGTCTTTGAGCTTAACATTTGTTTGGCTTAAAATTGCCATTTCTGTGAATAATACAGAGCGAAGATTATTGAGAAAAGTATAATACAAAACACGTTAGGCTATAAAATTGAATTATTGATAGCAAACACCGCAAGCAAAACTAGCAACTAAAACATAACGGTTATATTTATAGCCCCGGTTATGGTTATAGTAAATATATTTTGACATATTTATTATTCATTGACCAGTTTGTGTCAAGTATTTTGTGAATTAATTATTAAGTAAACACTTTTTGCCAATTATTAAAGCAATTATCCGACAGAATATTCTTTGCGAGAATAAACTCATGTGTGCTTTGTTTTGGTGTTCATTCAATACAGTGAACGAGAAATACAATACTATTAAATTGTTTTCTATCGATTTGGCAGTTAATTGCAAAGCAAATGTCCGACCGATACGGTTCTCTCTCTCTCTCCCAATGTTACACAATATTGGACTTCAAGAAGATTTATGTCCAAACCATTGATTGTTTTCATTATTCTCAGATTTCACGACTGTTTTTCAGTTCAACAAAACTGTTAAATAATTTGCCGATAATTTGAGGCAAAATTCTTCCTCTCTCTCTCCAAACATTTAATAAACTACTCACTCATCCAATGGTTTATTAATTATAGTTTTGTTTCAATCAATAACTTAATGAGAGTTTACTTATTAATAAACTGGACATATGTTTGTCATGAGATGAACACACGTTTTCGTCAAAACTACAGTATATTCTGTCATTCAAACACTTCATTCATTGATTTTTAATTTAATATCAATTATTTCTAGATTATTGATCTAGCAAAAATCGTTAGAGTATATCAAATGTGCTTGATTATTTTATATTGAATTTATAAATCTAATTTACGGATGAACTAGGTATATTCTGGATGTTATCGAGTTTTTTTTGTGAGCAAAATGACCTTTTTAATAATTAGGTTATATTGGATTGAGCTTTACTTTCGTTTATTGAAAACATTAATTACTTTTTGCATTCAAAACTGATTGTATGTTTGTTTAACTCTTTGCTATAAAATAAATAATTACAAGAATGGCATCCTTTCAACGATTCTTTAGATTGCATTGATTTTTATTATACCGTAAAAACGTCTGTCATTAACACACTATTCATTATACGGTATAATTTATACCTTAAATCTCGTTTATAAGATTGACATTTTGCGAAATATTTGTTGTACACAATTAAAAAATTACTTATTTCTCAAATCTAATTTAAATTAATGTAGTGAATAATTTGTCAGATGAGTTATGAATAAGATTTTAATGTATATTAGATATAATTATACAACTAAATCATTTTATAGTATAGTATATTTATAAATAGCTAGTTATTAGCTATTAGTTATAGTTAAGCATAATTGCTATTATTTAAACTGAAAGCGTTTTAAAAATTAAATTAAAATATATGTGAGATTTTATTATTAATTGATTTGAGAGAGAGAGAGAAATACTAATTATTGCATTCAATCGATTGAATCCATAATTAATAGTATTATACAACTATAAAAAAACTAAGAATCAATTTTTGTTGTTAATTGTCTTAATGTCTTATGTTTTTACTATATTTTTGTCCATTGAATTACAATTCCTAATTAGATGTATAATAAATCAAAGTATTTCTCAGTTGTTGATAGCATTTAAACAGAAAAATATAATGTTTTGCGAGACGTCTATAAGTCAATTGATGTTGTTTTCGACGATTATAACCGCTTGTATTATACATATAAATTGCTTCATATGTGCCATTATTAAGCTATTTATAAGAGATGTTAACTCATATTAAATGAAAAACATTAATCAAATTAACGCAATGTTCTGTCAATTGATTCAATGGACAAAAATATAGTAAAAACATAAGACATTAAGACAATTAACAACAAAAATTGATTCTTAGTTTTTTTATAGTTGTATAACAAATTCAATAATAAATTAGATGTAAAATAAGACTAAATGCAAGAATAATTAGAAATTTTTGTTAAATATTTAAAGCAAAGGCAATACAAAATAAATTCATTATAAATTAATGGTTGGATTGGATTAGTAGCGGAATAATGTCTCACGACTTAACTCGAGTGCCATTTAATTACATTAAGTATTTGTCGCAAACTATTGGCTCTCAAACCCGAACATACAATTCAAAGCAAATCATTTCCAATCGATTAATTAAATGTTATGCAAATTAAACGCTGAAAACATGCTTTAAAACAATGCCAATTGTATCGCACCTATAGGTGAGCTATGCGTCGACGGGCACATCGCTCAGCGACAAGACTCGGTACGACTTCTTCGCCCGAACGGTTCCGCCCGACACATACCAGGCGCTGGCTTTGGTAGATCTCGTCCAGTCGTTCAACTGGTCGTATGTGAGTTTAGTCACGTCTGAGGGCCAGTACGGAGACTCCGGGATGAATGCCTTCGCGAAGGAGGCGAAGAAGCGTAACATTTGTATCGCAATGAACGAAAAGGTGCCGCAAAACGCCGACAGCGGGTACTTCAGCGCAATCCTCACGAATCTGAAGGCCAAACCCAACGCCAAAGGTGTGGTACTGTTTCTTCGGGCCGAAGACAATCGCGGCCTTCTAGAGGCGGCCAAAGCGGCCAATCAGACCAATTACTTCTCGTTCATCGCGTCCGACGGGTGGGGAACTCAGGAGAAGCTCGTGGAGGGCGTGGAAGAGGAGGCCGAGGGAACCATCACTGTTGAGCTACAGTCCCGCGAGATCGAGGAGTTTGACTATTATATCGGCAATCTGTCGGTGGAGACGAACCGCAATCCCTGGTTCCGCGAGTACTGGGAGGACACCTTCGCCTGTCGTCTCTCCAAACACCCGTACAATGAAAACGCGGACAACAATAATACACTCCCTCTCTGTTCGCCGAATTTAAGGATTGATAAGTCTATGGGTTATCGTCAAGAGTCGAAAGTGCAGTTCGTTGTCGACGCCGTCTATGCGTTCGCACACGCCTTGCATAACGCGTGGCTCGACATCTGCTCCGGAACTGAGAACTACTGCCCGGCGCTCAAAGAGTTGGACGGCCAGAGCTTTTATAAAAATTATTTACTCAACGTCTCGTTCAAAGGTATGACTACTTTCTAAATAAGTTATATTATATTAGATAACTATAGTGTTGTTGATATTTGCATATTGTATGCTATTATATGCCACTCTAAAATTTATTTGCCTGAATGTATACATTATAGAAAATTGCTTTTAAATTCGTCAGATTGTCAACAGTTTTCAAGTTTTTAAAAATTTTTATCGTTAGAACTTTAGGCTTATTTTTATCTCATATTAATCTGTGATTTACTATCGCTTACTGGATATAAACTCGATAGTTTAAATTTGCATACTTATAATGTTGTTAGTCTCCAATATACAGTAGAATATTAATGTAGAATATGACTATCTTTGTGCAAAACCTCTATACAAATGTTAGATATTAACGATGGATGCTTTTGCCGATATATTGGGCATAATTATTGGTCACCGATGGCTATACAATAGTGTACTAACAGATGGTTCGTTCGTTAAGTAACGCAAACATAGATTGTTTTGTTGGTAAATATTAAAAGACTCGGTCTTTAGGAAAAAGGCTTTGCATTTCTTTTCAGTGCTGTATTTCTCATACGAGTTCATGAAATACATCACTCATTACTTTCTTCTCTCCATTTATTTTTGCAATTGTTTGACGTCTTGTATGAGAAGTTGATCGCAATGTTTGTCTGACTATTATTTAGTGAACGCATATTTTACTAGTATTTAGATTCACTGAATAACTACTCCATCATAACTCTAACATCAGTTGTCGACCGAGTTATCAGTTATTCAAACAGAGAGAGAGAGAGAGAGAGAGAGAGAGAGAGAGAGATTCATTTAGAGTTGGATTTCAGTGTTAAAGTTGCTAAAAATATCCTTAACTCATAGTTTTATTATATTCGGTCTCATAATAAATATTTTTGAACCATAAGTGACAAAATCAGCTGAAATCACGGAATCTAAAGCCATTTCTATTGAAAGTTATTATATTGTATTAAACCTATACTTTTTCTTATTTATTATTTCTTTCTCTAAACTATTCACTAGTTTTTATCGTTGAAATCACTTTCTATCTAATGCTTAAAATTTGATAAAATACTTAGTTTTATAGACATTTCACTCAAAAGATTTTAGATAATACCGATACATATCAATAGTTATATATCATCTTGATTACATCTATTCATATGATTGATACACTATTGTATTTACAATAGTTTAAACTTTAAATCGTGTAAATAAACAGCTATTGTATTGTTTAAAAAATATACGTACAGTATATTTATCTAATGTGCTATTTATAAAGTTTTAATGCACTTTTATTTTGTCATAAAACCACGGTAAACTAAATTCCACATGCTATGGGAAAATACTTTAAGTGTTTTTAGTTTAATTAAATTAAAAATTATAAGTTTTAAATTTATATGTTTAAAAACAATATTGTATTATATTTTATATGACTTTATTGTAATGCAGGAATTGTGCGCCAGAAATGGCACTTTTCTGCACAACTCATCGCATAAACAGTGAATATTTCTGTCAAAATATAATACGAATTATGAGTTGAAGTGAAAGAAAAGAGAAAACATTTTTATGTGAAGTATTTTGAGTTAATTTATAATAAAAACACTCAAATAAACTCAAACCTATTCTCTCTCTCTCTCTCTCTCTCTCTCTCTCTCTCT
>CAJPIZ010000315.1:0-27179 GCA_905368565.1 Medioppia subpectinata
AATTATTTAATATTATAATGGAGTGAATGGAGAATAAAAACTCTTTTATTTATATTTATATTTTCATAAGTAATAAATATTTTTGCATAAAGTGTTAGTCAAATAGCAAAGAGTGAAATTAAATTAGTAATTCTCTCTCTCTCTCTCTCTCTCTCTCTCTCATGTGATTTAAAAACTACACAAATTAAATCCTTTATAGTATTGGTATACTTGATATATGTTAGCTCTTTGATATTACTAGTGTAGTTAGAATTGTGAACTTAATTTTATTATTCAAATATGAGAGAATAATTTTTTTTAGAAATTTAGCGCAAAATAATTTACCTTAAACTATTAGTTATATGACAATCGTTTAGAGAAGTAATAATGACATCAGTTATAATGGGAGCAAAATACAAACCCCACGTTGTTACTTAAATTATACAACATTTATGTAAAAGTTACTTATTACCATATTTATTTTAAAAAATAGTACAATTAAAAATAAAATTAAAATCAAATTGATATAACCATGATTATCAATAATCTTAATTGATTTTTTAAAAATAAATATGGTATTATTTAACAATAATTGTAATTAGGGTAACATGACAATCGATCTAGTGTTTTTCGAGATTTTGACATTCGAGCTTGTATTTTTCGATTTCATGACTTTCGAGTTTCTGTTTTTCGAGCTCGTGACTTTTGGACCAATGACTTTCGAGTTTATATTTTTTGAACTCATGAATGTTGGGCTTATGACTTTCAAGTTCACGTCTCTCGAGTTCATGGGTTTTGAGCTTATGATTGTTGGACGACTGACTTTCGAGTTTATTACATTCGAGCTCATAGTTTTGGAGCTCCAGGTCTTCGAGCTCATGGTTCTCGAGTTTACGGCTTTCGAGTGAATGGCTTTTGATATTTTGATGTTTGGCCTCATCACATTTGAGCTAGTGTATTTCGAGATTCTTACTTTTGAACTAGTGTCTTTCACGCACGGGTCTGTCGAGCTCATGATTTTTGAGCTAATGATATACTCCGGAACTAAATCCTTATCAGGAATGGCCATTACATTAAACATTAAACCTTTAATGACACTCACAAAATGGTGATGGTATAATAATACATAATGTACATTTATTATTGTAAATCTAATGATATAAATAATGGTTGTACATACATGATACTAAAATGGCCAAGAAGTTTACAATTAGGTTATTTGCTGACATTGTATAAGTTTATTTATATAAATTTATAGTGACATAATTAATTATTTAACTTGAATCAAGTATGTAGAATTATTTGATGTGAATACAACACAGATGGTTCATTTTAATATATAATTCATTAAATATTTCACAATTCAATTCATTAAACATTTTTATTTAAATTAATCATAATTCAAATTGTGTGGGAAGTGTCTAACGTTACACGTCTTAAAGCAATTGATTGAATTTTAAACGTAATTTATTAATAAATAACGTTTCTATTTTGATAAATCAATAATAATTCACATAAAATATAAGAAATTACAAATTAGTTATTTGATCAGATTATGAAATACTAAGTGAACTGGCAGCCTCATAAAGTAAACTGGTGCCGTGTAATTGTTTACTTTTATTTCAATTTTAGTTGTAGTTGATCTTTTATAAAATACAGTCTGCACCGCATTTAACAGAAGCACTCGGTGAGTTTAATTTTATTCTTTTATAGCCGGTTTTCTGTTATTCCCGGTAATAGACTTAGACTTAGGAGCTGCCGGTGCAGCAAAAATATTCGGTTATATGCGGTTTTACGTTATATGTGGGGCCGATAAATGCGGTGAAGACTGTATATTATTTGTATACTGATTAATAACGTTATACTGTATTGATATTTTCAAATAATAACCATAATTCTTATAAAATTAAAAATATAAGGTAATTAAACACGCATTTATTCAATAATAAAATTAATATTTGTATTATATTTAATAAGTCATTTATACTGTATATGAAGCAAAAATACTTTTTATGCAAATTTTTATTTGGGGTGTGCACTGCATGGGACTTTACTGTATGTAATAAAATGGGCATGTATCAGTGATAATACTGCAATATTTTACCAACAATTCACGTAAAACGATGAGTTATCTGACAATCGTTTAAAGTAGTAATAATAGCATCAATTATAATAGGAGCAAAATACAAACCCACATGTTAATTAAATTATACCACATTGAGGTAAAACTTACGTATTACTATATTTATTTTAAAAAATAATACAATTAAAAATAAAATTAAAAACAAATTAATATAACCATGGTTAGCAATTATTTTAATTAAAATTTTGGTAAATATTAATATTATTATTATTAAAACAAGGCTATACCGTAATCACTTTCAAACCCATGATTTTAAGCTTGTTTATTCACCCTCATGACATTCGAGCTTGTGCTTTTCGAGATTTCCCCTTTTGAGGTTTTGACATTCGAGCTCGTATCTTTCGATCTCATTACCGTCGAGCTTCTGTTCTTCGAGCTCGTGATTTTCGGATCAATGACTTTCGAGTTCATGACGTTTAAGTTAATATTTTTTGACCTCATGACTTTTGGGCTCATGACCTTCAGGTTCACGACTTTTGGGTTCATATTTTTTGACCTCATGATTTTTGGGTTCATATTTTTTGACCTCATGATTTTTGGGTTCATATTTTTTGACCTCATGACTTTTGGGCTCATGATCTTTGGGTTCATGACTTTTGAGTTCATATTTTTTAACCTTATGACTGTTGGGATCATGAAATTCGAGTTCAAGACGTTTAAGTTAATATTCTTTGACCTCATGACTGTTGGGCTCATCACATTCGAGTTCACAATTTTCGATGTCATATTTTTTAAGCTCATGACAATTGGGATCATGATATTCGAGTTCACGACGTTTAAGTTAATATTTGTTGACTTCTTGAATTTTGGGTTCATATTTGTTGACCTCATGACTGTTGGGTTCATGACATTCGAGTTTATGACATTCGAGTTTATGACATTCGAGTTTATGACATTCGAGTTTATGACATTCGAGTTTATGACATTCGAGCTCATGGTTTTCGGGTTAACCACTATCGAGTTAATACCTTTGGATATTTTGATGTTTGGCCTCATCACATTTGAACTAGTGTCTTTCTCGCCCGTATCTGTCGAGCTCATGATTTCCGAGCTAATGATATACTCTGGAAGTAAATCCTTATCAGGAATGGCCATAACGTTAAACATTAAACCTTTAATGACACTCAAAAAGGTAAGTTATAATAATACACTATTATTACATTTATTATTGTAAATCTAATCATATAAATGATGATTGTACATACATGATAATGAAATAGCCAAGAGGTTTAGAATTAGGCTATTTGTTGGCATTGTATAAGTGGTAGTTTATTTATATATAGAGAACATAGTTATTTAATTAACTTGAATCGAGTATGTAGAATTATTTTGTGTAAATGTAACACAGATGGTTCGTTTTAATAAATATATTTCATTAAAAATTACAATTAAATCCATTAAATTCCTTCCAATATAACAGTTAAAAATTTTAAAATTATGCTAAAATTAATAAATTTTAATTTAAATCAATTACAATTCAAATACAAATTCACATAAAATATCTTCCCTCCGAAATCATTTGGGATTATATTCAAATTGTGAGGGAAGTGTCTAACGTTATACGTCTTAAAGCAATCAATTCAATTTTGAACGTAAAGTACATAATTAACATTTTTATTTTGATAAATCAATATTAATTCATATAAAATATAAGAAATTTCAAGTTAGTTATTTGATAAGATTATGAAATAAAAAGTGAACTTTTAAATGGCTCATAAATGTAAACTTTGCCATGTAAATGTTTACTTTTATTCCAATTTTATTAATTTATGTTTTGGTTGATATTTTATAAAATATATCATCTATATACTGATTAATAAAGTTATATTGATATTTTAAAATAAAAACCATAATTCTTATAAAATTAATTAAAAATATAAAATAATAAAACAAACATTTAATAAAATAAATATTTATATTATATTTAATAAGTAATATCACGCAAAAACATATTTTTGTGCGAGTTGTTTATTTGGATTGTTCTCGGTTTCAATTATCATTAATATAAAGCAATCGAGTTTTAAACATAGAATTATACTCATCATTAAAATTGTAATCATCTAATCACCAAATTAAACATGTATGAAGCGAAAATAAAAGTAACAAGGTTAATGGCGTTAAAAAGGAAATATGGTGATTTCATACAAAGCAATTTAGACACAAAAACACCGATTGATAGACTGGAGAAGTTTGGCTTAAGATATTTCATACTTGTGTCCGGTTTTGATGACTACATGAATGGTGTGTTTACGTGGAGACGATGGCTGTTAGTACTCGCGGGTCGACTCATCTTATTTATGGCGAGTTTGAAGTACGCGATCTCAGCGATGGTTAACACACAGCACATGAGGGTTATGGTGTCGGACGCCACTTACCTGATGGGAAATCCGGTCTTATGTGCAATGTTAATGTGCGATGGATCGTTTTTAGTTCGATTCATTGGTGTTATAATTCAAATTTTTGAGTTTAAACATAATTTATATATTATTAATTTTTTCAATAATATTAAATGTAAACGTATGGCACTACCACTGAATTCAGTAAATAATAAACGGTTTATATTAAAATCAAATTTATTGACCAAATAGTTCATGAATCAAGCGTTTTGGCCAATGGTTATACTCACAGAAAGTGTATTTATTAACGCTTTAATTAATGCCTATTTAACACCAGATTCTGGTTTCACGTTAATTGGGATTATTTTGTGGACTGTTTTAGATGTGATAATGTTTATCGAGTTGTATTCATTGACATTTTTTGGTGTAATTCTGTTCTTAATGGCCAACACTTATATTAAATATAAATACAATGAAATTAATCACAAAATTTATTTGTCAGTAAAATATGGTAAATATTCTCGGCTTACAGATGCAATCGGCGAACACAATGCGATCACTAAAATGACAGTCAATTTAAACCACTTTTATAAATTTGCTTTATTTACTTTTTATTATATAACTACACCGGGCTTTGAGTTATGTTTGTACCTAATCTTTGCACCGGACACTGGATCTTCTATTGCTGTTGTGGCCGGCATTGTATTTGTTGTATTGTTTACTGTGGTTTTTTCGTTACATACATGTGCACATGGGTTACTAAATCGGCCAACAATTCATTCCCTATACTGTACTCGGCTTTGAAACACAAGTCTATACCAATTGACCAGAGATTGAAAATTCATACATTTATTGAGAGACTCTCTGCCCGTGACATCGGTTTCTATTGCTATAATATGTTTCTTATGGATAATTGGGAATTTACTAATTATGCATTTGGTTTTATTGCTAATCATTTATTATTACTTTCTCTGGTAATTAATTTCTTAAAAACTAACTATTTTTAAACATTGAACATTTAATAAAATTGAAATTATATTTTTAGCTTGCGCCGTAATTTAATTAAATGTAAGTTTAAAGTAATTAAATATAACTTTATTAAATTTTATTATATATTATTTGCTGTGTACAGCATTTAGTGGCCAGACATTCGGTATCGCTTTTGTTTGAATGGCATAACTGGGTATCCATACGATGAGCCACAAGTGCTCCCATTAATACCGATACCAATTCATACACTGTTTTCATAATGGTTTTAATTATTAATTAAACAATTTGTGTTGTTTTAGTTAGAAAATTAAATACTTTCTATTTTATCGCCTGTACTCAAATAAAGTATGTAATAATGTTTATGACATTAGAACTAATTAACATGGTAATACTTATACTGAAACTATTACTGAAAATATTAAAATTACATTATTAATTTGTTAAATTTTACATCATGATAATTTATTCAAAAATATGTTTATTAAA
The DNA here is from genome assembly GCA_905368565.1 of Medioppia subpectinata. Lineage (NCBI taxonomy): Eukaryota > Metazoa > Arthropoda > Arachnida > Sarcoptiformes > Oppiidae > Medioppia > Medioppia subpectinata. The sequence goes on from CAJPIZ010000315.1 coordinate 5,935, forward strand.
CCTATGGATAGAGTTTGTTGGGTAGGAAAATATAAATTTAGTTTTATGCCACACCTCATACCCAGACTCATACAAAATATAGAGTAATAGACAAATGTAGACAATAAATACAGTATTAAAATTCTGATAAAACAATAATATTTTCATAAATAAAACTGAAATCATATAAAAAATATTTATATTCTAAATTACTGTAACTTAAAACACCCTAAAATTGTATACTATTAGGGCAGAAACCTTTTACCGACAGATTAACAAATATAATACATGTCAATCGTGTTTATATACGAATCACCCGTGAAAACCCCTCTATAAGAAATACTCTGGCTATGTATCGCCCGGTTCCTACGGAAAGGTTGCACTGTATTACTTAAATAAAGTTATGTTGTTTACAAGCAGTCATCTAGTTAAGGTACATTTTTGTACATGCAATGACATCTTCCCTCCGAAATCATTCCGAATTATATTCAAATTGTGAGGGAAATGTCTAAAGTTAAACGTCTTAAAGCAATCGATTTAATTATAAAAGTAAAGTAAATAATTAACATTTTAATCTTGGTGAATCAATATTAATTCACAACAAATATCAATATACGTATATTTTAATAAAATTATTTATTTATTGAAGTGAGCCCTCAATGACGTGATCACTCTGCCCTCTGCCATACAAATCATTTGTACAGTTAATAAAGTGTGATCACGTCAATGTGGGCTCACCTCATTGCTTTTCCAGAAAATATAAGAAATTAAATATTTGTTATTTAATCAGATTATGAAATATAAAGTAAGAATTGCAATTTAAAGAATGTAAACTTTTGCCATGTAAATGTTTACTTTCATTTCAGTTTTATATAATTTATGCTTTATTGTTTACATATTGTAGTATTCATATTGATTAATGAAGTTATTATATATTCAAATAAAACCTATTCTGTATCAAATTAATTAAAAATATAAGATAATAAAACACGCATTTAATAAAGTAAATATTTAATTAATCATTAATATAGCACGCAAATATAGTTTTATGCTAGTTGTTTATTTGGGTTGTTTTCAATTGCAATTGTCATTTAAATAAAGCAGCAGCATTTGAAAATTAAAATTATACTAATCATCAAAATTGTGAAAATCGAATTGCCAAAACAAATATGTATGAGCCGAGAATAAAAGTAACAAGGTTAATGGCGGTATGGAGGAAATATGGTGATTTCATACAAAGCAATTTAGACACAAACCCACCGATTGATAGACTGGAGAGGTTTGGCTTAAAATATTTTATGTTTGTTTCCCGATTTGACGACTATCTGAACGGTGTGTTTACGTGGAGACGAAGGCTGTTAGTACTCGCGGGTCGACTCATTCCTTTTATGCTAAGCCTTAAGTACGCGATCTCAGCGTTGGTTAACACACAGCACATGAGGGCTATGGTGTCGGACGCCACTTACCTGACGGGAAATCCGGTGGTATGTGCAATGATAATGTGCGATGCATCGTTTTTAGTTGGATTTATTGGTGTTATAATACAAATTTGTGAGTTTGAACATAATTTATATATTATTAATTTTTTCAATAATATTAAATGTAAACGTATGGCACTACCACTGAATTCAGTAAATAATAAGCGGTTTATATTAAACGCCAATTTATTGACCAAATACTTCATGAATCAAGCGTTTTGGCCAATGGTTATACTCACAGAAAGTGTATTTATTAACGCTTTAATCAAGGCTTATTCGACACCCAATTCTGGTTTCACGTTAATTGGGATTATTTTGTGGACTGTTTTAGATGTGATAATGTTTATCGAGTTGTATTCATTCGCATTTTTTGGTGTAATTCTATTCCTAATGACAAACACTTATATTAAATATAAATACAATGAAATTAACCACAAAATTTATTTGTCAGTAAAATATGGTAAATATTCTCGGCTTACAGATGCAATCGGCGAACACAATGTGATCACTAAAATGACAGTCAATTTAAACCACATTTACAAATTTGCCCTATTTACTTTTTATTATATAACTACACCGGGCTTTGAGTTACTTTTGTACCTAACCTTTGCACCCGACACTGAATCTACTATCGCTATTGTGGACGGCATTTTATTTGTTCAATTGTTTACTGTGGTTTTTTTCGTCACATATATGTGCACATGGGTTACTAAATCGGCCAACAATTCATTGCCTATACTGTACTCGGCTTTGAAACACAAGTCTATACCAATTGACCTGCGATTAAAAATACATACATTCATTGAGAGACTCTCTGCCCGTGACATCGGTTTCTATTGTTATGATATGTTTCTTATGGATAATAAAGAATTCACTTCTTATGCATTTGGTTTTATTGCTAATCATCTCTTACTACTTTCTCTTTTAAAAACTATCTATTTTTGAACATTGAACATTTAATAAAATTGGAACTTTATATTTTAGATTACGCCGTAATTTAATTAAATGTAAGTTTAAAGTAATTAAATGTAACTTTATTAAATGTTATTATATATTATTTGCTGTGTACAGCATTTAGTGGCCGGACATTCGGTGTCGCTTTTGCTTGGATGGCATAACTGGGTATCCATACGATGGGCCACAAGTACTCTCATTAATACCGATAACAATTCGTACACTGTTTTCATAATGGTTTTAATTATTAATTAAACAATTTGTGTTGTTTTAGTTAGAATATTAAATACCTTTTATTTTATCGCCTATACTAAAATGAAGCAAGTAATAATGTTTATGCAATTAGAACTAATTAGCATGGTAGTATTTATACTGAAACTATTACTGAACATATTAAAATTACATTATGAATTTGTTAAATTTTACATTTTACATCATGATAATTTATTCAATTATATGTTTATTAAACCTATGGATAAAGTTTGTGGGGTAGGAAAACATAGTTTTATGCCACACCTCATACCCAAACTCATCCAAAATATAGAGTAATAGACAAATGTAGACAATAAATACAGTATTAAAATTCTAATAAAACAATAATATTTTCATAAATAAAATTGAAATCACATAAAAAATATTTATATTCTAAATTATTTTAACTTAAAACACCCTAAAATTGTATACAACTAGGGCAGAAACCTTTTACCAACAGATTAACAAATATAATATATGTTATATAATACATGTTAATCGTGTTTATATACGAACCACCCGTGAAAACCCCTCTATAAGAAACACTCTGGTTATGTTTCCTACGGAAAGGTTGCACTGTATTATTTAAGTATGTTGTTTACAAGCAGTCATCTAGTTAAGGTACCTTTTTGAACATGCAATGACATCTTCCCTCCGAAATCATTCCGAATTATATTCAAATTGTGGGGAAATGTCTAAAGTTAAACGTCTTAAAGCAATCGATTTAATTTTAAAAGTAAAGTAAATAATTAACATTATAATATTAATTCACAACAAATATCAATATACGTATATTTTAGTAAAATATAATAAATTACAAGTTTGTTATTTGATCAGGTTTTAAAATATAAACTGAAAAGTACAGTCCGATGATTGTAAACTGGTGCCATGTAAATGTTTACTTTTATGCTAGTTTTATATAATTTATGTTTTTGCTGATATATTATAAAATATATTGTATAATCAATATTAATGATGTTATGATAATATATCCAAATAAAACCCATAATTATTATAAAATTAATTAAAAATATAAGGAAGTAAAACAAGCATTTAATAAAATAAATATTTGTGTTATATTTAATAAGTCATTTTAAATGACTCATTTACCAATTAGTATACAATATATTTTTATGTTAGTTGTTTATCAGTTATTTGGGTTGTTTCACTTGCAATTGTATTTTAAATAAAGCAAGAGCATTTTAAAATTAAAATTATACTAATCATCAAAATTGTATTCATATAATCGCCAAAACAAGCATTTATGAGCCGGGAATAAAAGTAACAAGGTTAATGGCGTTAAAAAGGAAATATGGCGATTTCATACAAAGCAATTTAGACATAAACACACCGATCGATAGACTGGAGAAGTTTTGCTTAAGACATTTCATACTTGTGTCCGGTTTTGATGACTACATGAACGGTGTGTTTACGTGGAGACGACGGCTGTTAGTACTCGCGGGTCGACTCATACTCTTTATGGTGAGTCTGAAGTACGCGATCTCAGCTTTGGTTAACACACAGCACATGAGGGCTATGGTGTCGGACGCCTCATACCGGTTGGGCAATCCAGTGATAATTGCCATGGTAAAGTGTGATGCATCGTTTCTCATTGGATTAATTGGGGCTATAATACAGGTTTACGAGTTTAACCATAATTTTTATGCTATAAATTTTTTCAATGATTATAAACACAAACGAATGGCACAATCCTTGAATCCTATCAATAATAAGCGGTTTATATTAAGATTCAATTTGTTGACCAAATACTTCCTAAATCAAGCGGTTTGGCCAATGATTGTAATGTCAGAAAGTTCTTACTTAATGGCAACGATTATGGCTTATTTGACACTCGGTTCTGGTTTCACTATACTCAGCATTTGTATCACGTTTGTATTTGAAACAGTTATGATTATTGAACTATATTCATTGTCATTCATCGGGGTAGTCTTATTCTTGTTGACCAACACTTATATTAAGTATAAATACAATGAGGTTAATCATAAGATATATTTATCGGTTAAATATGGTAAATATTGTGCGCTAATGGATGCAATCGGCGAACACAATATGATTACTAAAATGACTGCTAAGTTAAATCATTTTTATAAGTTTATTTTGTTTGATTTGTATTATATAACTACACCGGGATTTGAGCTACTATTGTACGTAACATTTGCATCATACTCTGACTCAGGTATCGCTGTTGTTTTTGGTGCTGCATTTGTTGTATTATTTACCATAGTGTTTCTCATCACATACATGTGCACATGGGTTACCAAATCAGCAAATATTTCATTGCCTATACTGTACTCGGCTTTGAAATACAAGTCTATACCAATTGACCAGAGATTGAAAATGCATGCATTCATTGAGAGACTCTCTGCCCGTGACATCGGTTTCTATTGTTATGATATGTTTCTTATAAACAATTGGGAATTTAAGGAATATTGTATCGCTTTTATTGCTAATCATCTCTTAATACTTTCTCTGGTAATAATTATCTTAAAAATCTACTAATTTTAACCATTAAATAAAATTGAACTTTTATTTTTAGCTTGCACCCTAATTATATGTCACTTGCTGAATGTTAAATATGTTTGGCAAAAGGCTGCGCCCGTCAACGGCCCAGCATTTAATGTCCCGACATTTGGTATCGCATTTGTTTGAATGGCATAACTGGGTGTCCATACGATTAATACCCGACCCATTAATAACGCTAACAATTCAAACATTGTTTTCATTGTGTTTGTAATATTTAAAGTGTTAATTATTAATTAAACAATTTTGTTTTTTTGTTTAGAAAATTAAATATCTGCCTTAATATAGTCTGCCCTCAATAATGTTAATGCTTTTTATTATATTTGTTTTTATTCGTGTTTGTATACAAATCATAATGCATTGACATCACAAATGATTGATACATTATTTGCATTTATATATTGTAATAAAATGTATGTTTTTATTGATTATACTATATTTAACATCACTATCTATTATTAAACATATGATATTTGCATAAAATAATATTTTTATGTATTAAAAGAAAGCATTGTTAAAATTTATAAAATCATATTCTCATACAATTTATTTAAATATTATTAATTTATAAATACAGTTAATATAAACATTTATTAATAACCATGAAGACTATTTTATATCCATTTTCACACATATTATTATTATTAGGTTTTGATTCATTTAAAGACGACAAGAATCGGACAAAATTATTGTTTCGATACATAAATAAAGCGATAATATTTGTAACATATTCTCTAAAATTGTGTCAATGTATTCAAGAAATGCGTTCATTTAATACACTTAACCAAAGTCTATACCGGATCTCAATCTTAATGAAAATGTTATTAATAATCACGGGTTTCGTGTATTTTGAGATAAATATATCAAAAATACAAAAATTTGTGTCAAAACTAAGTCAATGTCTGACCGAAAGGGAGACAAAACAGATGAAGAGATGTTCACAACTATTAGTGATATATTGGTTGATATCATTACCACTATCCGCGTGCTTAAGCATCCATTACTACACCCATAGCCATAACTATCTACGAGCTGTCTCTGCGATCCTATGGGCGATCTATGTCTTCGGTTGGATTCAAGCCATGCCTCTGGTGTTAATACAAGTCTGTTATGTCGTATATCTCATCGAAAAGAGACTTTTAATCAATGATTTTAATGATATTCAATACGAAGACTTGAGACGGAAATTGTTTGCCATCGAAAGAGATAAGGAGTTAATCAATGATTTGTTGGGAATATTCCCTTTCCTATGGTTTTGTGAACTATTTTCATCTACTTGTCTGCGTTTGACGTATATATCCATAACAAAAGCCAACCTTTTTCTCTATACAAGTGCTTTTGAATACACACTTATTTGTCTCGTAAACATGTTATATGTATTGGCAATCAATTATTTTCAAACCCATAGACCGACTGTTAATCAATTGCTCGCCTGTTATGAGAGAAATTATATTTCAATCACATCAAGAGATTTGCAGATTAATTGTTTATTAAATCAAAAGTTTTATAATTATTCCCAAACAAAATACATGGCATTCAATGTGTTTTACATTAATTTTAAGTTTATATTTGTTTTCATTGGTTCTGTCATTACATTCACTGTTATGTTAATTGAGTTATTGGATTAATAATTAATTATAACAAACTTGCTGAATTTATTTTTATTTACATGTGTATAGTCTTATGTAAAGATAATTAATGTGGATAATATTTTTGTCAAATTATAAAACAATTTTGAAGTATAAGTAAACAAAACTTTGTCACAAATAGATTTATGCAAAGTTATGTCATAAAATGCGCGCCATTCATTAAATTATAAATATACTATGTAAAATAATTTTATCATTAGATAAATAAATAAATAGCGAATAAATAAATATAAAAAAAACAAAATTAACTACAAATTAAATACAAATATACAAAAAAGATTTGATATAAAAAATTATGTCCACTTTATATTTGAAGTTAGAAAAGCTAATCAACCGACACAACCGCCAGTGCGACCACAAGTAGTATCCGGTAAACTAAGCTTGTTCAACCTTTTTTTAGTATATCACATATACAGATTCACAGTATGCCATAAAAAGGTGGCGCAACGGTCAGTACAAAAGTTTAGGTTTGTCAGTATTAAACAAAAAACACCGCGTGAAGGTCAAGCTAATGGTTTCTCACTTATTTTTATTGTGGTTGGCTTTCAGTGTATCCTCAAAACGTCATTAAAAACAAAATTTAATTATTAAATACACTTTTTAATGAGATTTGTGATATTGTCTGCAATTTTCAACAATTTTATTAATATTTGACTCAATTGTATTTGATTACCATATTTTCAAACGTGATCTTAATGTTTTTGGGCATATACTACCAGTTTTGTTATTTTTAAGCGATTTCATTAGAGAAAAAAATTGTTCACAATTAAAAGTAGATTAAAAATATGTTAGACACGTGCCCCTTATATTAAATATAATTATATTTAATTATACTGCAAAATGTCTGTCAATTGTCAATTTAATCAATTAATTATGAATATATTTATGTAAGATATTTCTATTGAACATGTGGCTACACTAAGTATAGCCGCTATACTTGGTTGAACACGAATACGGTAAACAGTGGTAACCCGTTAGCGATGGGCACCAGAATTATAATTATAATCATCTTTACATTGTAATTAATTATTAAACTAACAATTCAAGCAACATAAAAATAAATGTAATGATAGAACCAATTATCAGATAATAAAACATAAATCTAATGTAAAACACATTTAAATAAATATTATGAATAATAATTAATTGATTAATTCATAAGTAGTTAAATTAATGGTAAACTATTGTATTAATCTATTTATGATCAAATTATTTTTAAAATTACAATAAAATAATTAGTAAACCAAAACTGCAATTGTGAATAAATATCAAAAATTTAGTAAAAATAATTTATTACTTATAAGTAATTTAATAATTAAAATATTTCCATAAATTCACGAGACTTTTAAATTAAAAATTACTTTTAATTTTTAAATCAGTTATCGTTTCATAACTGAAATCCTATTGTAACATTAATTTAGAGTCTATTTATTGATTACTTCATTAATTATTTATAAACTATTAATTTTTCTGAAAACTGTCGACAAGTGTAGCTGATTCATATAGAGTGTGCATTTATAAAATGAATGGGGGTTACTTTTAATTATTTATTTATAAATATAAGGAAAAATAGTAACGTTTATAGTTAGTGTAAGTTTTAAAATTAAACAGGTATTTTTATAATAACTATCTCCTGGTTATATTAAAATATTTACCAAAGTATTTTTCCTGTTATGTTAATTGAATTGTTGGGCAAATAATTTATTAAAATGCACTTGTTAAATCTAATATAATTTAAGTGTAAGTGACAGATTTAAAAAACCACATTATTTATATGTGAATTGTGGTTTAAAAGTTGTAAATTCATTTAAATTAAACTGATTAGATTCAGCAATTTGTTTTGTTCTATATTATTTATGCATTGAAATAGTAACATTTTAAACCTTAACTAGCCAACATTTAAAATCCATTTTTGTTATATATCCCTGTTAACAAAAACGGGATGATCTTCCCTATCTAGAAATCATTCCGGCTTATATTCAGACTAGGAGGGAAATGTCTAACGTTACACGTTTTAAAACAATCGATTTAATTTTGAACGTAAAGTAAATAATTTACATTTTAATCTTGATGAATCAATAGGATTTCATAACAAATATCAATATAATAATATTATGCTAAAATAATATTAGAAATTATAAGTTAGTTCATGAAGTCATGAAATAAAAATGAAAGAAAAAGCCTGATAAATGTAAACTGGTGCAATGTAAATGTTTACCTTAACTTAAATTTTACATAATTTATGTTTTTTGATGATATTTTATAAAATATGTTTTCTATTATATACTGATTAATGAAGTTTTATTGATATTTTCAAATTCAAACTATAATTCTTATAAAATTAATTAAAAATATAAGTATTTTAATAAAATAAATATTTGTATTATATTTAATAAGTCTTTCATATATCACGCAAAAATATAATTTAAGGCTTGTTACTTATTTTCCCAATTTACTTATTTAGTAGTTTGTTTTTATTGCATTTAAAGCAACAACATTTTGAGGTTAAATTCAAGATAAATTGTATTCATCTAATAGACAAAACAACCATGTATGAGGCGAGAATAAAAGTAACAAGATTAATTACTGTGAAGAGGGAATATGATGATTTCATACAAAGCAATTTGGACACAAACACACCGATAGATCGACTGGAAAAATTTGTCTTAAAATATTTCATACTTGTGTCCGGTTTTGATGACTACACTAACGGTGTGTTTACGTGGAGACGACGGCTGTTAGCATTCGCGGGTCGACTCATACTCTTTATAGTGAGTCTGAAGTACGCGATCTCAGCGATGGTTAACACACAGGGTATGAGGGCTATGGTGTCGGACGCCACTTACCTAATGGGAAATCCGGTGTTATTTGCAATGGTAATGTGCAATGCATCGTTTATGATTGGATTTATTGGGGTTATTATACAGATTTACGAGTTTAAACATAATTTATATATTATTGATTTTTTCAATAATATTAAATATAAACAAATACCACGTTCGCTTAATTCAGTAAATAATAAGCGGTTTATATTAAAAACAAATTTGTTGACCAAATATTTCATGAATCAGGCGTTTTGGCCAATGGTTATACTCACTGAAAGTATATTCATCAAAGCTTTAATTAATGCCTATTTAACACCAGATTCTGGTTTCACGTTAATTAGGATCAGTTTGTGGACTGTTTTAGATGTGATAATGTTTATTGAGTTGTATTCGTTAACATTCTTTGGAGTAATTTTTATCATAATGACCAACACTTATATTAAGTATAAATATAATGAGATTAATAGCAAAATATATGTGTCGGTTATAAATGGTAAATATTTTGCACTTATAGATGCGATCGGCGAACACAATGTGATCACTAAAATGACAGTCAATTTAAACCACTTTTATAAATTTGTTCTATTTACTATTTATTATATAAGTACACCGATAAGTGAGTTACTTTTGTACTTAACCTTTGCACCGGACACTGAATCAACTAGCCATTTTGTATTTGGTGTTATATTTGTCGTGTCATTTATTGTGATTTTTTTCGTCACATACATGTGCACATGGGTTACTAAATCGGCCAACAATTCACTGCCTATACTGTACTCGGCTTTGAAACACAAGTCTATACCAATTGACCAGCGATTGAAAATTCATACATTCATTGAGAGACTCTCTGCCCGTGACATCGGTTTCTATTGTTATGATATATTTCTTATGAATAATTGGGAATTTAAGGAATATTTGGTGGGCTTTATTGCTAATCATCTCTTACTACTTTCTTTGGTAATAAATTTCTTAAATCCACTATTTTTAAAAATATAATAAAATTAAACTTTTATTTTTAGCTTTCATCCTAATGTTATATAATGTAAAGTAAGGAAAATGTTGTTTTATACGAGACCTCATACCCGGACTAATACATAAATATAACGGTTAAGATTTTGGTGACCGGTTTTGGCCATAAATGTCGATCACATGTACAGAACAAACATTACGTCAACAAATATTAAATTTACGATATAGCTACTTTTACGTATATTAATACAATATATCATCAATTAATTATATGTATGTTACTGAGAATGACGTGTCTAACTTTACCCGTCTTAAAGCAATAGATTTAATTTTAAAAGTAAAATCAATAATTATCATTTAAATCTTGATGAATCATATGTATTGAGTTTTATTGCTATTCATCTCTTAATACTTTCTTTGGTAATAAATTTATTTAATTCACTATTTTTAAACATATACTAAAATTTTAACTTTTATTTTTAGTGTGCAAGCTAATGTTATTAAATGTAAAGTAAGTAAAATGTAGTTTTATTTCAGACCTCATACCCGGACTCATACAAGAATATAGAGGTAAAGATTTTGGTGACCGGTTTTGGCCACAAATATTGACTACATGTACAGAACAAACATCACGTCAACAAATATTAAATTTATGATACAGCTATTTTTATTAAAATTAATATAACATTAATTAATGATGTGCAACTTAATTTGCAGATATTATTGTTGCTCTACTGTAACAATGAGAACATTTTTTACCCTTCGGTTTACAACATACATGTATATGTATATCATATGATATATTTTGGTTATTCCCAGTGTTTTTCAACCAAGAGTTAAGTAAATCTATTGTAGTTAGTGTTGCCAACTCTTATCGACCTCCGCCTTGAAAAATCCAAAATTTTTCTAAATTCACTTTGACCAAACCTTGACCACTATTATTATTGCATATTTGATTGCAAATATTTTTGAAATATGAGCAAAATGTAAATTTAGATTATAATTTAATTTAGTTTTATTATAATACAGTGTATTTTCCATATAAGATACGAGCTTTTTGAAGACAAAAGTCTTGCTTATAAAGGGGTTTTAATAAAGGATTTGTTTTGCTATTATACAAATAGGCAATAAATATTATTCTGGGTTTTAAATAGTGTGTTCATTACAATAAATACCTAAAATACACATACGGTAATTACATTTGCTCTCAACAATTGTCACCAAACATAACACTCCCCACAGAATATAGATATTAGCAGTTCTTCCGAACATTATTTTTTTACAATATGTTTATTGAATTCAATGTCCAGTCATTACAATAAATACCTAAAATACACATACGGTAATTACATTTGCTCTCACCTTGACCTGTCTATGTCAAGGTGAGACCTTCGCCTTTCACCTTGACCAAAACCCTCTCACCTTGCAAATCAAGGCAAACCTTGACCAGTTGGCAACCCTAATTGTAGTCTGTATTTACGTATAAAATATATTTTAATCCTACACTCATTTTTTCTATTTAGCTTTTAATAAGTTATTTACAAAAACTTTTAATTTTAGTTAAATTTGCAATTGTAATGACTGGACATTGAATTCAATAAACATATTGTAAAAAAATAATGTTCGGAAGAACTGCTAATATCTATATTCTGTGGGGAGTGTTATGTTTGGTGACAATTGTTGTCATATATCAGTTCTCTTCTCCCAATTGTTTTACATATTATTCACAACAAAATCAATGCATTTCAGCCCAGGTTTGCAACCAATTGTTTATTAATTATTTATTAATTATGTTATAATTAGATATTTAATTTCTTAATTTGTTATATAAATGCGTATTTCATTATATAAATATAAAATTGCACTAAAAATAACATAATTATTATCACAAACTAATTCTGTATAATACTAATTGAGTTTTATTTTATCAAATATTAAATTAAGATAGTAATTATTTACTATAACTTACTGTAAATTTATTATAAGTTATGATTTATAACAATATTCGTTAACTATTATAAAATAATTGCAATTAATTGAAACGTACATTACATTCAAACATACGAAGCGATTCATCGGCAGTAAAAACAAGGAAAACGGCGACAAAACGAAAAAGTTTGCGTACAATCGGTATTCGCCGCTTGTATTCATCGGCGGAGTGCCGAGAAGTGGCACCACATTCATGAGGGTTCTCCTCGACTCGCATTCGGACATCAGATGCGGTGAAGAGACGCGAGTTATTCCCGATTTGTTACACATGTCCAGCAAATGGCGCAAATCGTCCTTTGAATCCCAGCGCCTGTCAGAGGCCGGCATTACTGGCCACTTGTTAGACTCAGTGGTCGCCGACTTTATATTGGAGATTATGGTAAAACACGGAACGCCTGCCCCCAGGCTTTGCAATAAGGATCCGCTTGCTTTGCAATCGGCCCTATATTTAAGACATTTGGTCCCAAACTCTAAGCTATTACTTATGATACGAGACGGTCGGGCAGTCGTTCACTCCATCATCAGTCGAAATGTGCGCTTATTATTATCTATAATTAAAAATCAATGTTAAATGTATAAATAATTGATGTATATTTTTATGCAAAACATTAGGTGACTATCGGTGGCTATGATTTAAATGACTTTTGCCAATGCCTGAAGATTTGGAACAAAGATATTTCTAATATGGTATTAATTTGATTGCCATTTAATTTGTATTGTCATTAAAGTAGCCAGATGGTCAGGAGTAATCTAGATTGTTCAGTATTGATAGAACATATCAAGATTTATAACGATATTTCTAACATCGAGCTTAAATCATTTCACCATTAACAATAGTTAATGATTTGAAGGCAAATTTTTGCATATAATCATGGACTGTTCAAACTGCATCTGGTAAGTTTAATTATTATCTAACAAAAGCTATGTTTATTTTACAGCACAATCAATGCCAACAATTGGGAAGTGATGTCTGTTTTCCCGTACGATACAAACAGTTAGTACTTCAGCCCAAATTTATTTTTAATTTTAAAATTGGTAGACCAGTGATGAGCTCTGGGGGCAAATGTTGTGACAAATATCTCTCTTATTATTTGTATACAAATATTGTATTCTGTATACGATTCAAATATTTAACATAAAATTCTTTAATTAAATATTACCTAGGTCCATTTAAAATTGCCTTAACTCGTTTTTGAAGTAGACATTAACATGAGTTTAATATTTGTTTGTGCTTTAAGATTTGGATTGTCAACGGATCAAGTGATTAAACCAATCAATATCGAGGCGCTGTCCCAATGGGTCGGACGCATACCTGACGATGTGGTCAGAGATATGGCTACTATAGCGCCGATGCTCTCGATTCTGGGTTACGATCCTTTGGCTAATCCTCCAAACTATGGTTCGGCCGACACTTCCGTTGAGCTCAATATGAAACGCATGGAAGACCACAAACAGCACTGGTATGCAAAACAACAGCAAATTATCTCTATTAGACAAAACTTAACTAAACATTTTAATTGGTAATATTGATGATTAAATTGTGTATTTATATTATTATCGAATAAAATAATTAATTGTTAATTATTATTACGTTTGGTCAATTATTTTCAATGAAAAGGCGTGTTTAATTATTTATATATTAATAATAATATTTTTAAAAATATTAATTTTATTTAATTAATTTATATCACATATTTCTTATAACAAATATGGATTTATGGAAATTTAGACAAAATTAACACTTTTTATTATAAACTAGAAAATAATAATAACGATATTCAATAACTATTTTTATAAATATACCTGAAAATACATTAAAAATATCAATCATCTTGATTACTTTACATTCACTATAATAAATATATCCTTAAAAAATATATCCCGTACAGCCCTCTACAATAAATTACGTACAGTATATCACAATCACTGCAAAGTTTGTAAGCATTGTCTTTGTCTCAAACTTTTTATCACGAAATATTTTAATGTAGACATTATTTATACATAGCGCTAAATCACTTCGCATATCAATTGTACAGAGAATACTATAGTTTTTTAGAGGGATATATTTTTAGAGATTTATTTATTATAGTGAATGTTAACTTAAAACAAACTGAAATTATAAACTATTAGCGCAGAAACCTTTTACCCAAATGTTATGTGTTATATAATAGGAACCTTTCATTGAAAAAATCCTATCTATAAGAAACACTTTGGCTATAAATCCGCCCGTTTCCTATGGAGGGGTTGCGTAAGTAAGTTGTTTTTAGCATTCAAATAGTTGGATAATCAAAAACATAACTGGCCTTCACTTAAATGTTAAAACATCAATAAATTTATTATCTGTATATTGCTTAATGAGATTATATTGATATTGTCTAATAAAAACAACAATTCTTATAAAATTAATTAAAATATCGCTAATAAAACATGTATTTTTGAAAATAAATATTTGTTTTATATCAATATTTAATAAGTCATTTATATAATCTAAAGTTATTTATCACGCAAACATATTTTTACATTAGTAACTGCTAGTTATTTATTTAATTTGTTTTCAATTGTAATAATTACAATCGTGACAATTATTGTCATTCATTTACATAGCATTTTAAAACTAGAATTATCAAAACAAAATTGTATTCATCTAATAGCCAACATACAGTAAGCATGTATGAGGCCAGAATAAAAGTAACAAGGTTAATGGCGGTGAAGAGGAAATATGGTGATTTCTTACAAAGCAATTTGGACACAAACGCACCGATTGATAGACTGGAAAAGTTTTGCTTAAAACATTTCATACTTGTGTCCGGTTTTGACGACTATCTGAACGGTGTGTTTACGTGGAGACGACGGCTGTTAGTACTCGCGGGTCGACTCATACTCTTTATGGTGAGTCTGAAGTACGCGATCTCAGCGATGGTTAACACACAGCATATGAGGGCTATGGTGTCGGACGCCACTTACCTGATGGGTAATCCGGTGTTATGCGCAATGTTAATGTGCGATGTATCGTTTCTCATTGGATTTATTCTGGTACTAATGCAAATTTACGAGTATAAACATAATTTGCATATTATTGATTTTTTCAATAATATTAAATGTAAACGAATGCCACTTCCGCTGAATTTAGTGAATAATAAGCGGTTTATATTAACCGCCAATTTATTAACCAAATATTTTATGAATCAAGCGTTTTGGCCAATGGTTATACTTTTACATACTGAACCTTTCTCAGACACCTTTCTAAATAACACTTATGTATTTTGCCTAAATGTCTAATTGTAAGGATTAAATAAACAACCCCTCCCTCTGTAATATAAATAATATATCAATATTTACTTGAACATCTAGCCATTAGACATTTAAGCAAAATACATAAGTGTTATTTAGAAAGGTGTCTGAGAAAGGTTCAGTATGTAAAGTTATACTCAATGAGAGTGTATTTATTATTGCTTTAATGAATGCCTATTTAACACCCGATTCTGGTTTCACGTTAATTGGGATCAGTTTGTGGACTGTTTTAGATGTCATAATGTTTATCCAGATATATTCTTTGGCATTCTTCGGGGTAATTGGATTCCTAATGACCACCACTTATATTAAATATAAATACAATGAAATTAATCACAAAATTTGTGTGTCAGTAAAATATGGTAATTATTCTTCGCTTATGGATGCGATCGGCGAACACAATGTGATCACTAAAATGACAGTCAATTTAAACAACTATTATAAATTCGTCCTATTTACTTTTTATTATATTACTACACCGGGTTTTGAGTTACTTTTGTACCTAACCTTTGCACCGGACACTGTATCTACTATCACTGTTGTAGACGGCGTTATATTTGTCGTATTATTTAATGTGGTTTTCTTCGTCACATACATGTGCACATGGGTTACCAAATCGGCCAACAATTCACGGCCTATACTGTACTCGGCTTTAAAACACAAGTCTATACCAATTGACCAGAGATTAAAAATGCATGCATTCATTGAGAGACTCTCTGCCCGTGACATCGGTTTCTATTGTTATGATATGTTTCTTATGAATAATTGGGAATTTAAGGAATATGTGTTCGGTTTTATTGCTAATCATTTCTTATTGCTATCTTTGGTTAATGGTTAATATGTTTAAAAATTAATTCTTTGTAAACACATAATCAAATTGAATTTTTATTTTTAGCATTTTAATGACTAATTTTATGTTTGCAACATTTCATTTAAGAGTAATGTTATTCTATTTATTAAGCATTATATTTAGTGATTATCAATTTTTATCATCGCCATCAGTATTTAGGTTTACAAGCTGTTTTTATTTGAAGTTGCTGGTACTGTACATACATACCTTGCTTAGTTACTGCACACTCACTGAGCCATACCTACTAATAATCAATCATGATATGCTTTATAGTACCAGTATTCACGCCAATTTCTTATGAAAAGGTTGCACTGTATTACTTAAGTATGTTATCTGCAAGCATTCATCTAGATAGATTATCGTAAATTTATCGTATTGTGAATACGAACTCTCGTTTATTTATTATGAAATCTTTTAATCCATGACTTTGAGTAGGACTCAAAGTCCTTGTCTTACTATAACCTGTTTTTAATCTTATCTCTCGATCTAATCTATTTGATGTATAAGAGACAACGCCTTCTAGTGTTAGTTGTCTCTCAGTTCTCAATGTGTTAACATTAAAGTTATTTCAGTAATAATTACTTGGTGTAATTTTTGCCGTTAATTACAGTGTAATTACCGGCCGCCGTGAAGGCCGAGACACGCCCAGACGGGATCACACATGCGCGAACGCACGCACGCAAAACCACGAGTAAAGTAACACGTGTCCGCTAACGCTCGCGCTCGCACGCAAGTAAGCTAAGTATCGCCTAAACCACGACAACAGCACTCACACCCCCTTGGATTGGCCAACACCAAAGGTACATTTTTGCACAGAAACATACTGTATATCTTCCCTGATTCTGAAATCATTCCGGATTATATTCAAACTGCGGGGAAGTGTTTAACGTTACACGCCTTAAAGTCAATTTAATTTTAAAATAAAGTAAATAATTAACATTTTAATTTTTTCAATGAATCAATATTTATTCACAACAAATATCAATATAAAGTTATATTTTAATAAAATATAAGAAATTACAAGTTTGGTATTTGAATAGGGTTTAAAATATAAACTAAAAAGTACATAAGTCTGTAAATGTAAACAGGTACCATGTAAATGTTAACTTTTATGCTAGTTTTATATAATTTATGTTTTTGCTGATATATTATAAAATATATTATGTATAATCAATATTAATGAAGTTATAATAATATATTTAAATACAACCCATAATTACAAGAATTCTTGTAAAATTAGTTAAAAATATAAGGAAGTAAAACAAGCATTTAATAAACTAAATATTTGTGTTATATTTAATAAGTACATAAGGCAAAATATATTTTTATGCTAGTTGTTTGTTTGGGTTATTTTCAATTGCAATTTTCATTTAAATAAAGCAACAGAACTTTAAACTTAAAATTATAAAATTTTACTAATCATCAAAATTGTATTCATCTTATCGCCAAAACAAGCATTTATGAGCCGGGAATAAAAGTAACAAGGTTAATGGCGTTAAAAAGGAAATATGGCAATTTCATACAAAGCAATTTAGACATAAACACACCGATCGATAGACTGGAGAAGTTTTGTTTAAGACATTTCATACTTGTGTCCGGTTTTGATGATTACATGAACGGTGTGTTTACGTGGAGACGACGGCTGTTAGTACTCGCGGGTCGACTCATACTCTTTATGGTGAGTCTGAAGTACGCGATCTCAGCTCTGGTTAACACACAGCACATGAGGGCTATGGTGTCGGACGCCTCATACCGGTTGGGTAATCCAGTAATAATTGCCATGGTAAAGTGTGATGCATCGTTTCTCATTGGATTAATCGGGGTTGTAATACAGCTTTACGAGTTTAACCATAATTTTTATGCTATTAATTTTTTCAATGATTTTAAACACAAACGAGTGGCACAACCCCTGAATGCTGTCAATAATAAGCGTTTTATATTAAGATTCAATTTGTTGACCAAATACTTCCTAAATCAAGCGGTTTGGCCAATGATTATAATGTCAGAAAGTTCTTACTTAATGGCAACGATTATGGCTTATTTGACACTCGGTTCTGGTTTCACTATACTCAGCATTTGTATCACGTTTGTATTTGAAACAGTTATGATTATTGAACTATATTCATTGTCATTCATCGGGGTAGTTTTATTCCTGTTGACCAACACTTATATTAAATACAAATACAATGAGATTAATCATAGGATATATGTATCGGTTAAATATGGTAAATATTGTGCGCTAATGGATGCGATCGGCGAACACAATGCTATCACTAAAATGACTGCTAAGTTAAATCACTTTTATAAGTTTATTTTGTTTGACTTGTATTATATAACTACACCAGGATTTGAGCTACTATTGTACGTAACATTTGCATCATACTCTGACTCTGGTATCGCTGTTGTTTTTGGTGCTGCATTTGTTGTTTTATTTACCATAGTGTTTCTCATCACATACATGTGCACATGGGTTACCAAATCGGCCAACAATTCATTGCCTATACTGTACTCGGCTTTGATACACAAGTCTATTTCAATTGACCAGCGATTGAAAATTCTTACATTCATTGAAAGACTCTCTGCCCGTGACATCGGTTTCTATTGTTATGATATGTTTCTCATAAATAACTGGGAATTTAAGGAATATTGTATCGCTTTTATTGCTAATCATCTCTTGATACTTTCTCTGGTAATAAATTTCTTAAAAATATACTATTTTAAACATCTAATAAAATTGAACTTTTTACTTTTTAGCTTGCACCCTAATTTTGTTAAATTTAATCGTAATTATGTGTTATTTGCTGATTGTTAAATATGGTAAGCAAAAGGCTGCCCGTCAACGGCTCAGCATTTAATGCATTTGGTACATTTGGTATTGTAGTATTTGTTACTTGTATGCAAAATATTAATTTTAATGATTTTTAATATACTTGCTTTTATTTTTATTTGCAAACAAATATTAAAATAATGCATTGACATCACAAATGATTGATACATTATTTACATTTACATATTGTAATAAAATGTAAGTTTTTATTGATTATACTGTATTTAACATCAATATCTATTATTAAACATATGATATTTGCATAAATTTGTTATTATATAAAATATATTTTATGTATTAAGAGAAAGCATTGTAAAAATTCATAAAATTATATTCCCGTACAATTTATTTAAATGTTATTAATTTATAAATACAAATAATATAAACAGTCATTAATAACCATGAAGACTATTTTATATCCATTTTCACACATATCATTATTATTAGGTTTTGATTTCTATAAAGACGACAAGAATCGGACAAAATTATTGTTCCGATACACAAATAAAATGCTAATATTTGTAACATATTCTCTAAAATTGTGTCAATGTATTCAAGAAATGCGTTCATTTAATACACTTAACCAAAGTCTATACCGTATCTCAACCTTAATGAAAATGTCTTTCATAATCACGGGTTACGTATATTTTGAAATAAATATATCAAAAATACAAAAATTTGTGTTAAAACTAAGTCAATGTCTGACCGAAAGTGAGACAAAACAGATGCAGAGATGTTCACAACTATTAGTGATATATTGGTTGATATCTATACCACTGTCCGCGTGCTTAAGCATCCATTACTACACCCATAGCCATAACTATCTACGGGCTGTCTCTTCAATCCTGTGGGCAATCTATGTCTTTGGTTGGATTCAAGCCATGCCTCTGGTATTAATACAAGTCTGTTATGCCGTATATCTCATCGAAAAGAGGCTTTTAATGAATGATTTCAATAATATTCAATACGAAGACTTGAGACGGAAATTGTTTGCCATCGAAAGAAATAAGGAGTTAATCAACGATTTGTTGGGAATATTCCCTTTTCTATGGTTTTGTGAACTATTTTCATCCACTTGTCTCCGATTGACGTATATATCCATAACAAAAGCCAACCTTTTTCTCTATACAAGTGCTTTTGAATACACACTTATTTGTCTCACAAACATGTTATATGTGTTGGCAATCAATTATTTTCAAACCCATAGACCGACTGTTAATCAATTGCTCGCCTGTTATGAGAGAAACTATATTGCAATCACATCAAGAGATTTGCAAATTAATTGTTTATTAAATCAAAAGTTTTATAATTATTCCCAAACAAAATATATGGCATTTAATGTGTTTTATATTAATTTTAGATTTATGTTTGTTATCATCGGTTCTGTCATTACATTCACTGTTATGTTAATTGAGTTGTTGGGTAGATAATTAATTATAACAAACTCGCTGAATTTATTTTTATTTACATGTGTATAGTCTTATGTAAGGATAATTAATGTCGCTATTATTTTTGGCAAATTATTAAACAATTTTGTAGTATAAGTAATGTTAGTTATTTCCTATTTTTGAAAAGTATATTCCAGGAAAATAGTTTTGCGCCGGAAAATTCTTTATATTCCTTAAAATTGGGAAAATAAGA
>CAJPIZ010000316.1:0-27163 GCA_905368565.1 Medioppia subpectinata
ACCAGATCCATAACCACCATGATAACCGCCTTTGTAACCACCTTTAACTTGACCGGTGCTATTGCCGGGACCATTCTTATATGCCCAATATCCAGCCGCGCCTCCCACGCCTGGCACCCAATGTACATTAGAGGTTGCGTCTCCTACTGCACCACCAACAGGGGTAGACGAAGGAAGTTGATATGTCATTGCCCCACCTGAACCGACACTACCGCCACCTACGCCATCCATGTTAACAGTAGTCCCAGATTGTGGACCGCAGCCGTGGGGCCAATACGGTGCCCCATTGTACCATCCATCGGGGGTACAATTTTGATGTTGGCCGTTAACGCCTAACGAGCCGCCCCTTCTCGTACCAATGATTACACTGTAAGAACGAGCTGTTCGGCCGTCATTATCCATATAACCGATGAGTTGGTCACTCGGGCTGTAGACGTATCCGTTGACTCCAATGTAACCGGCGTTCTGTCCGTTAGTGTCCTGTATTTGGATGCCACTGTTGGCAACACCAGTGCTTAGCACGCGTTGATTGTTGCCATTGACGGTAATGGTGATGGTATTAGTACTTTTGTTACCGGGCATTACATTCCCACCGCTAGTGTTAGTGACAATGGTATTTGTTGAATTTGGTGCCGTGTTATAGCTCACACCATTGCTACCTCCATTGTTTGCGCCATTGCTCGGCCCATCCTCTTTATTAGTGTTAATTATCAAACTATTACCATTTGAATTGCCTTGATCAGGTATGGTCACGCTCTCAGCTATACAGCAAGTAGATTAATTTTGTTCATAATTAATATATTGTTATTCATTTGATAACTCATTTCCATACCTGATATGCTTCCCAACGAAGCCAATAGAGTGACCGCAACCAAGAATCGCATTATTCGTGTGATGTGTTTGTCTTAATAAAGTACTAAAAACTAAAGCGGTTTTAAAATCGCCGTCAATTAATAAATGGCTTTAATTAATTATATTATTAATAAAACTTGTCTCATTTGTAAAACTGTTGACCATATGATACACAAGTTGTAATGCTCTACACGTCTAAATAATTTATATAAATATTAAGTGTAAATAATCGTCACTTATTTTATTACATCCTGTTTTAAAAATTAATTACTGTACAATAAAATTGATATTCAATTAAATTGATTTCATTCAATAATATTAGGTAATATTATTATAAAAGTGATGAGATTATTGATATTATTAGTTCATTTCTCTAACAAAATTCTGGATTAATTAAGTTTAGATCACGTGATAATTATAAAGTTGATAAAACAATTAGCCGTCATTGGACAAAATTAACCATGGATAAATTTGAAACAATTGCATTTTTGTATATTGTTTTTAATAGTATTGCAGTGTTTGTATTTGTTACTAAAAAATTATTGTATATATTGTTAATTTATAATTGATGGTAATAATTGTAATTTACATAAATATAAATTATAAGATTACACAACGTTCAAAATATAATATTTATATTTATTTATTTATTTATAATATGTATTTTTGTTGTAATGTAAAATGTAATTGTAAAGTTATTAATATATATAAATTCAATTTATTTTTAATAGTTCTTAACAATAAGTTAAATCATTAGCTTTTAATTGCTATTTATATATGAGTGGTTATTGTATATAGTAATTTAATTTATTTTCTTAACATAATAATTTATCTGTGCACTTAACAAGTTTGTTATAACGATTAATTTTTGTACCGTAATAATTAACTGAATATCTATAAATAACACAATTCAATCAATGTATATTTAATTTAAATATTATAGATTTTGATGCATAATTAAATTACTTATTTATTAACATATAAATGTACTAAATAAGTTGAGGGTTGCTTAATTAATTGGTAAAACATTTATATTATATTCTACACAATGAAAAGTTTATTGTGACAAATTAATTAATGCTACATTATAAGAAATAATTATAATATATAATTTTAACTTATTGACTTGACATTAAATAAATTATTTTTATTTAAATAACATAGTACAGTTAAACTGATAATTATGAGTTTAATAAACAAAAAGTTAATTATTGCGACTAATAATGTATGTCTATTACAATGTGTATTTTATTATCTACTTTAACGTTGTAAAAAAATATATTCATTTTTAACCAATCTAGGTATTGCCATTTGTCAAATTAAAGTATATCAATAAAAATTACCCCGTGTTTGCAACTGGTATTGACGTTAACATAATAAATATATTAAAACAAACATTAAATTTTACATACGATATAATTGACTGTCAAATGGATTTTGATAAAATTACTCGTCTATTAAATACCGGCGTAAGTAATAATATACTTATATCTATTGTAATCAGTAATGTACAATTATTAATAACATAAATGCTCACAAAATGTAGCAAGCTGACATTGGTATAAGTGGTGTACTTATGACTGACCAGCGGTCAAAAGCAATAGATTTTACGATACCATACGATATAGACTTCTATACATTCACATCACCGCCGGTGAAACAAAAACAATTTATTAACTTATTCAATGTGTTTGACAAACTTATCTGGCTGCTAATACTCATAACAATAATGGCACTATGGATTATATTTAGCATTAAAATCAAATCTAGATTGAACGCATTGTGGATATTATTACAAATACTATTACACCAACCGTGTTCATTAGATCATTATAAATGGTTATCGTTGAGAATTGTGCTTGGTATTTGGTTAATGGGTTGCCTATTAATATGCACGTGGTTTGCCGCGAGGGTAGACTCGCTATTATCATTTCCAGGTGAGATAAAAATTGAAACACTCGACAGTCTGGCCAATGCTGTCCGTGAGGGACAGTTGGCAATTGTCACACGTCAAGCATCATATAATTATTTGTTCAAGGT
Source organism: Medioppia subpectinata (assembly GCA_905368565.1). Classification (NCBI taxonomy): domain Eukaryota; kingdom Metazoa; phylum Arthropoda; class Arachnida; order Sarcoptiformes; family Oppiidae; genus Medioppia; species Medioppia subpectinata. The sequence goes on from CAJPIZ010000316.1 coordinate 2,893, forward strand.
AAGTAACACTATTTAATATACATTATTCAACTAAATTAAATATACAGTATATTTAAATTATTAGGATAATACTAGTTATTTGTACAACACTATCGGTAAACATGTAAGGATTATTTCCGAAACCGAGCAATGTGAATATTTAAAAAACTACCCTGGTCTTATATCATACATATCCAGACGACAATACCTAATGTACGGCTTTAAACAGCAATCAATTGATAACTATTATATACCGGCCGGAAGTGGACAAACATCGCTATCCATTGCATTTGAAAGCATTGCAATAAGAAAACACTCAAAATATCGGACTTTATTCAATTCTATGTAAATAATTAGCAAACATTTTTAGATATATTTACAAATAATCTTATAATTATATTCTTAAAGCATTTATCGTTTAATAAATGGTGGATTTATTAAACTATGGACAACAAAATACGACCAGGGCACTATCGATATGGTTCAACACCATGTAATTGCTTTAGATTTAAGTAGATTTATCACCATATTTACCATTTACCTTAGTGGATGTTTAATGTCCGTTATTCTAAACATAATAGAACTTATATTAATTAAGCTTTTATATAAATTCAGGTAAAGAATTATTACAAATAAATAAACAGATTTTAATCAAAGTTTTCATATATAATACAAACATTATTTTATAAAATGCATTATACAAAAATTTGTAACTGTAAATAATCAACCTTATTTCATATATTTTATTGCATATTTAAATAATTATTAAACACTAATTAAATATTCGTTGTGTCTTAATTATTAAATTAAAATATCTAATATATTGCACAATTGCAATGATCGAGTTTAAATGTACTATAATTAAACATACTAAAAATATTATACAGTATTGATATTTATTACTTGGACATATGTTCATATTCACTTGTTCTACTTAATCGCTTAAATATAATGTATTTCTATTCATCATGATTGGTTAATTAATTATAAAAAATCTACAATTAATTGTAAACCGTAGTAATAAATGTACGTATAACAAAACGTTTGTATTTATTGTATTTTAATCAAAAAGCAATTTGTATTTCTTTAATGATAATCTTATTTTTACAATAAACACATTTATTTCATGTTATAATGAAATTCAGAATTTTTATAAGTTTTATGTTGTTTGAAAATTACGTTATAATTATATAATTTTAATTTTTATCACGTTTATAGAATTCACATTAATTTTTTAAAATTTTATAAAATAACTAATTAATAGTAAATAAATCAATTGTATTAAAAATTTTGAGTAAATACATAAATATTATAAATCGTAATCAAGATGAGTTTAACAAACCAAAATTTAATCATTGCGACTAATAATGTGCGTAAAATATTTTTTAAATAATAATTTCCAAAAATTATAATTGCAACAAATGTAAATGAAATGCAATTAATTTAATTATCGATCTAGGTGATGCCTTATATTAAATTACAAAATATCGGTCAAAATAAGCTCAATTTTGTAGACGGTATATGTACATTGGGTGCCAGGCGTGGGAGGCGCGGCTGGATATTGGGCATATAAGAATGGTCCCGGCAATAGCACCGGTCAAGTTAAAGGTGGTTACAAAGGCGGTTATCATGGTGGTTATGGATCTGGTCATTATGGTTATTATGGATCTGGTCATCGTGGTGGATATGGATCTGGTCATTATGGTGGTTATGGACCTGGTAATCGTGGTGGATATGGGCCTGGTTATCGTGGTGAATATGGCAGAACCAATGGTGTGAGCCATAACACGGCACCGAATTCAACGAATACCATTGTCAACAACACTAGCGGTGGGAATGTAATGCCCGGTAATGGTGTCGGCTTAGGCGGCGGTAGTGTTGGCATAGGCGACAGTGGTGTCGGTACAGGTGGTGCATATCAACCGGCCCCTGTCATGAAAGTAGGCGACGATGGTGTCGGCACAGGTGGTGCATATCCATTGGGCGTTGTCATTCCAGTAGGCAATAGAAGTAGCGGTGTTTACGGGGGCGGTTATGGTTCTGATTATGGACCTGGTGGGTATGGTGGTTACGGAAGAGGTCGCCGCGGATAATAAATTGTAAATTTTTTTATGCCTTATAAACACAATGTATAAAATTATACTTTTATTAATATACTCTTATACATTAAATGCATAATATATGGTAAAGTTATCAATTATTTCAATAAATATTTATATATTTTGACACAAAAATAGCATTAATTTAATTGTTAAATAAGAGATTTATTTGTTCAATAAATATAAAAATAGAAAATCACATGCTAGAATTTGCTTATGGATAAAATCACCTTGTCTATGGTAGGATAAGCGTTCAAAATGTTGATTTAACCATAAATGCAAGTAAAACATATTGATGACATTATATTTATAACTCTGTGTAATCTTATAATTCATATTTATTTAAATTACAGTTATTATTATCAATGATAAATTAACAATATGTTCAATAATTTTTCAGTGACCAATACAAATACTGCAATACTATTAAAAATAATATATCCAAATGCGATTGTTTCAAATTTATCCATGCCTAATTTTGTCCAATGACGGCTAAATGTTTCATCAACCGTATAATTATCACGTGACCAAAACTCAATTAACCCGGAATTTTGTAAGCGAGATAAACTATAATAAAAAATGAATTTATTTTTTTAAACATAATAATAACTATTATTATAATAGATATACATTTGACTAAATTTTTCTTTATATTGAAATTTTTTTTGCATAACAATAGACTCCAAAGTCATTGCTAAGGATGTGTCAGCACTGAGTGGCGGCACGTAATACCTGTCCAGACCGTAGGCCTTAATTTCATACGTAAGGTACCGGCGCTTTGACATATACAAGATTATACCATGGGCTTTATTTACGTATTCACCAGTGTGTTCATTGACTATCTGAACGTGTGATCCAATATTTGAATATAATTCACCTTGTTTGCCCTTTAATAAATTGAATAAATTACATTTGATAATTACAAAACTCATATGAATAGAAAATGTATTAATTATACCTTAAATAAGTAATAATTAGCGGCTTTAGACGCTATAAGTGTAACATATCCAATATCGAGGGCTTTGCCAAGTTCATTTATGCTTTCAATACGGATCTCGTTTGGTATCGCTATAAGAGAGTAAACACAACCGGCATAACAGGCGGTCAATACGAGTGACACAAATGCCCACAAAATAAACACAATTCTCAACGCATTTTGTTTGACATACTTTTTGGCGTAAAATGATTGTTGAAATGCGATCACAATTACTGTCCATCGGTTCAAACATTTAGTTTTATATATGTTTTTGATATTTAATACGTGAATTAATAGCATTAATGTCATAATTGTTGTAATTAATAGAACCCATATGTAAAGATCATAAATGGTAGATAAATTAACAAGGTGTTTTTGTTTTGGTACGGGCGAAGTAAATTGATACGAGTCTATACTATATGGATATGAGTAGTCTATTACCCGTTCCCTATCGGCATTAATAAGAATACCACCCAATCCTATATCAGCTTGCTATACTTAAAATGTTAATTAACAAAATTATTTAAATTATATTTTTATACTATACATTTCTTTGTAGCATGCCAATGATCCCGGTCCATTTGTTATCAGCCAATTGTACACCCCATATACGTTTGCAATCAATTACACTATAAGTAATATTTAGTATATTTGCAATTGATCTTATTATATTAACATCCAACCCAGCGGTAATGTCCAATTTATTATGATCCGTATTGTTTTTAATAGTTACAAATGGTGGTGACTATAAAACGGAAGGTAAAATTTTTAATTAAACAAACATGTTATAAATTTTAAGTAAATTATATTCATATTATGAGAAATATGTTTTTATAATGATAAAATATTTTACTTACATTAACTGTTGCAATAATAATATGATTATTATTTGCTATCATTTTATTTATTATGTTCAGATTAATGAGTTTATATTGGTGGTTTAATTAGTGGTATATCTTAAAGTTAACTTAATGTAATGTGTTATGGGAGTACTGGTGATACTGTATTGATAACATTATCATAAGTAAGAAACTTCACATTATAATAGGGATGCTCACCCCCTAGCGGCGCTTGATTTTGATTAAATTATACATTTTAAGGGCCATTATGATATATGGGGGTATACAGTACACTGTATAATTTAGTTACAAGCAAGCGCCGCTAGGGGGTGAGCATCCCAACATTATAATAATAAAACAATTATAGCAACACATTTATTGTAAATGTCACTATTAAATAGCATGCTTAATTTATAAATAACTTTCTATATGGTTTTATGAAACAAATTGGAATATATACTTTAATTTAATATGTTTAATAAGAAATTAAAATCAATATAATATATAAATATTGTAATGTAGTTATTATTTAAACAAAATAATTTAATAAAATATACGAATAATTATATTTAATGTAAATATGTACAATGTACGGTATGTTATATCGATATTATAATATAAATATTATTTATAACTCTATATAACCTTATAATTCATTTTAATTTACATTAACAATTTATTAAATAATTTTTCAGTAAATAATACAAACACTGCAATACTATTAAAAACAATATAAATGATTGCAATTGTTTCAAATTTATCAATACTTAATGTTGTCCAATGGCGATTAAATGCTTGATCAACCGTATAATTATTACGTGACCAAAATTCAATTAAACCGGAATTTTGCAAACGAAACAAACTAGAGTAAAATAAATCTATTTTGTAACAAATTATAATAATAATAAATATATAAAATATACATTTGACTAAATTTTTCTTTGTATTGAAACCCCTTTCGCATAACAATAGACTCCATAGTCATTGATAGGGATGTGTCAGTACTGAGTGACGGAACGTAATACTTATCCATACCGTAAGCCTTAATGTTATACGTAAGGTATCGGCGCTTTGATAGATACGAGATTATACCATGGGCTTTATTTACATACTCCCCCGAATACAGCTCATTGACTACCTGAACATGTTTTCCAATTTTTGAATATAATTCACCTTGCTTGTCCTTTAATAAATTGAATAAATTACATTTGTTTATATAAAATCACTCATATTAATAACAACAAGGTTCACACGCAATTTTATGCTATAAACAATTATAAACATAAATGGATTCTGGTTAATAATGAGTATTAATTTTACCTTAAATAAGTAATGATTACTAGCTTTATGTGTTACAAGTTTTAAATAACCCGTGTCCAGGGCTTTACCAAGATCATTTATGCTTTCAATACGAATCTCATTGGGAATAGCAATCAATGAGTAAACACAACCGGCATAACAGGCGGTCAATACGAGTGACACAAACGCCCACAAAATAAACACAATTCTTAACGCATTTTGTTTGACATACTTTTTGGCGTAAAATGATTGTTGAAATCCGATCACAATTACTGTCCATCGGTTCAGACATTTTGTTTTGAATACAGTTTTTGTATTTATTATATGAAGAAATAGCATTAATGTAATAATTGTTGTAATTAATAAAATCCATACATATGGATCAAAGATTGTAAATAAATTAACAAGGTGTTTTCTCTTGGGCAATGGCGAACTAAATTGATACGAGTCTATACTATATGGATATGAGTAGTCAATTACTTGGATCCTATCGGTAGTAATAAGAATACCACCCATAGCAATATCAGCTTGCTAAATTGAAAAATGTTAATTATCATTATTATTTAAATGATATCCTTATACTGTACATTTCGCTGCAGCATGCCAATCATCCCGGTCCATTTGTTATCGGCCAACGGTTGACCCCATACACGGTTACAATCAATTATGCTATAAGTAATGTTCAGTATATTTGCAATTGATCTTATTATATTCACATCCAACCCATGGCCAATGTCTAATTTATTAAGTTTGGTATTGTTTTTAAGTGTTACAAATGGTGGTGACTATTGAACGTATTGCAAAATTTTTAATTAAGCAAACATGTTATAAAATATTAGAATGTTTTTAAATTTTTAATTAAATATATTTTAAACATAGTAAAATATTCTACTTACATTAACTGTTGCAATAATAATGTGATTATTATTCTCCATCATTTTTGTGTATTGTGTTCAGATTAATGAGTTTATATTGGTGGTTTTTATCAGTGGTATATTTTAAAATTAATTTTATGTATTGGGTTAGTACGGTAGTTCTGGTTGTACTATATTGCACAAATTGTCACAAGTCCGTAACTTTAAATTAAAATATATAAACAATTATACTAATACATTTATTATAATGTTGCTATAAAATAGCTGACTTAATTTATTAATAATAATAAATTTCTATTGTACAAATTGACGTATATTATTTGATTTAATAAACAGCATATCATAAGTAACTTTAATCAATATAGTGTATAAATATTGTCATGTTTATTGCATAACGTCTATTATTCAAACAAAATAATTCAGTTAAATACTCGAATAATTAGATTATATGTAAATATGTACTATGTACATTGTACAACGTATATTACATGTATGAATTAAATTTAAACTTCGTTAAAAGTATATTTTTCATATATAACTAACACGAATCACATTTACATAAATTAAGCTAGATGTAAGGTAAAGGAAACAGATCATGTGAATAATTAATTTGGCTAATTCTTATAAAAACTTATCAAATAATTATTTATTATAATAATAATATTAATTTATTTAAATGATAATACATAGTAGACATATGTGTAGGTATTTAATACAATTATAATTTATCAAATCTATAAACAATTTTCTCAATTAATAGCACAATTAGTGCAAAACTGTTTAACACGATATAACCAAGTATAATTGTTTCAAATCTGCTCATGCTCAATACTTTCCATGAATGAGCATTGAATTCATCGAGGGTGTAATTATCGCGCGACCAGAATTCAATTAAACCAGCATTATGTAAGCGATGTATGCTAAATACAAATAATTAAATTAACATGTTAAATGTTCAATTGTGTATTTTACAAACATTTGACTGAATTTATTTTTATACGAAAATCCCTTTCGCATTACAATAGACTCCATAGCCATTGCTATGGATGTGTCAGCACTGAGTGGCGACACATAATACCTGTCCAGACCGTAGGTTTTGATGCTATACGTCAGGTACCGGCGCTTTGCTATGTATGACACTAAGTCCGGGCTATTCTTAACGTATTCACCCCGATATTTCTCTGTTATTATTTGCATGTATTTTCCCATTGTTGCGTATAAATCACTTTGTTTGTCCTGTAATTTATGTGTAAATTTATATTTTAACAAGATTTAAAAAATTTTTGTTAATTGATTTGTTATGTTTTGAAATGTTGCATTAAAATTGCATTTAATAGATCCATAAACATATTGCTAACATTTGTGATATAAATACAAGTAGTAATGGCTAACTTCATTTAAGACAAGTTTCAAATAGCCACTGTCCAACGCTTTAACAAGATCATTTATACTATCGATACGAATCTCTTTGGGTATCGCAATCAATGAGTAAACACAACCGGCATAACAGGCGGTCAATACGAGTGACACAAATGCCCACAAAATAAACACAATTCTCAACGCGTTTTGTTTGACATACTTTTTGGCATAAAATGATTGTTGAAATGCAATTAAAATCACTGTCCATTTGTTCATACACTTAGTTTTGTATATGTTTTTGACATTTATTGTGTTAATAAATAGCATTATTGTTATAATTGAAATAATAATTAAGACCGATGTGTAAACGTCATAGATTTTGGATAAATTAATAAGGTGTCTATGTTTAGGCAATGGCGAAGTGAATTGATACGAGTCTATGCTATGTGGATATGAGTAATCTATTACCAGTTCCCTATCGATATTTATAAGAATACCACCCAATCCTATATCTGCTTGCTACATGTAAATATTAAAACAAAAGTATAATTACAATTAAATATATAGAAATTTATTTTTAATTTAATATTACATTTCTATGTAGCATGCCAATGATCCCGGTCCAATTGTTATCACTTAATTTTTTACCATATATGTGATTGCAATCAATTATATTGAATGTTAAGTTTAACAGATTTGCAATAACATTAATTATTGTGACATCTAATCCGCTAGTTATTTCCAATTGACCATGTTTGGTTATATTTTCTATTGTCACAAATGGTGGTGACTAAATTTAAATTAATTTTTAATAATGATCATTAAAATAATAATTTAACTATTAATACAATCAATAACAGAACTTACATGAACAGTTGCAATGACAATATGGTTATTATTATGAGTCATCTTAATTGTTTACAAGGTTAATTTATAAGTAAACTAAATTTATAATAAGTTAGAAGGGTCTATTTGTAAAACAGTTAATTTTGTAACAACTAACTGTTATAACACAATAAAATATTGTATTATTAATTTGTATTGTAATAAATATTATAAATTAGAAAATATATTATCTAAATGATATTAAAAGATATTAATGTTTGTAGCAATAAATGTTTATATAATAACAGTGTGTATGCAATACACATATCTGATATTAATAATACTTTAATTATTTGCCAATCAATAATACATTTAAATATTAAAATATAATAGAATAAACAAATATTATGGTGAAATACATGCAAATCTTATTTAGCAGTACAGAGTGACAAATATGTGAGCGCAAATTTTTTAAAGTAGAGTACCACCGGTATAGTCATGGTTGGTAGTGTTGGTTTCAAATTATGTTTTAGAAATAATCAGAGTCAAATAGTTAAATAGTTAATTATAATTTTATTTCATTTTTAAACAAACATAGTTTATATTATAATATTTATATTAAAATTATACATAGTTTACATGATATTTAATGAATTAAATTTTCAAAATGGCCGCCATTAATTGCTATTACATGGCGGAGTCTGATAACAAAATTATTAATTACATTATTAATAGTATCATTACTAATATTATTTATTACATTAGTGATATTATCTTTAAGTTCTTCAATACTGTTCGGGGCGTTGAAATAAACTTCATTTTTACAATAGCCCCATAAATAATAATCACATGGCGTTAAATCTGGACTATAAGGCGGGTAATCGATTCCTCCACCAGTGTAAAACTTGTAGTTTAATGCGATTATTCTTTCTTTAAAATGTTCAGATAATAAATCAAAAACTTCAGACGTGCGGTGCGGTGCTGCGCCATCTTGCATAAACCAGAAATCATTAAAAGATTCGTGACTCTGTAACATAGGGATGAATTTGTTTTGCAATATATTCATATAAACAGCAGATGTCACAGTTGTGTCAATAAAAATCGGGCCAATTATTCCAAAAGAACTTATAGCACACCAAACAGTAACTTTTTCTGGGTGCAGTGGTGTTGCAATCGATACATGAGGGTTTTCTAATCCCCAAAACCGGTAATTTTGTGAATTTACATAACCATTTAAATAAAAATGTGCCTCATCACTAAACCAAATATTATTGACATTTATTGCATTTGTGTCAATGCGTTGGGTTAATTCATTGGCAAAATTTAATCTCTCAATTAAATTGATTGGTTTTAGCTGTTCTATTTTGGATATGAGAATTAGCATCAATAGTTCTTTTGTATTCATTTACAGTATCAGTTAAAAGATGACATTCTTTTGACTTTGATTCAAGTCTCACATATATTTCAACGATTGAAATTCTTTGGGGAATAGTATACTCATTCATTCTACAAAATAAAACTAAATTTAGTAAATATTTTTAATAGTTAAATATTTTATTTATTAATTTCCTATCACAAAATACCATAATAAAAATTTCTATATTACATTCCCTATTATCTAAATCCCGTTCTCTAAATTCCCTACACTCGAGGGGTTTACCTCGAGGGCTGACCAAGCCTTAGACACTCCAATGCGTGACAATGCAACAACTCATTGGGGAGCAGTCCCTGATTTTAATATTATTTTAATGGGGGAATTCACCAAAATCCATATATTATATATTACAGCTATTATGATTATAATTTTAATTTTAGTTAACTTAATTTTTTATAATATATATTTTTTTTAATTGCATGTTAAATTGTTATATATATTTAACTTATTTATGTGTTAAAATTGATAATAAATGTTATAATTATTTTTAAAATTGCTTAATTAATATGATTTAACAATGTGCAACTTCCCATACCGGTGGTACTCTACTTAGAAAAATTACTATTACTCACATATTTGTCACTCTGTACATGTTATTCGCACATTTAATATAAACCTTGTATTAATGGCATTAAATACTAATACTAAATATATAGTCGAAATTATAATTAAAGCAAAAACTCAGTTATATTTATCATTTCATAACAATAACACCTAGAGCCAATATAAATTTTGATCTTACTATCTATGTTTTTAGACTGAATTCCTATCGAGGTATGTGAATTTATTGTTATAATGTACATTTAAAAAACTACAATTAAGTGTACTAACGTAATCTGGTAATGTAATCTACTAAAGTACTTTAGTAATGTAAAAATGTAAGTTAGTATTTTCAATAAAAATTATATGCATTAATTTTTAAGTGGATCAATTTATTAAATTGTATAATGTTTTAATAATCTGTTTACAAATTATTTAAGTGATTTTATAAAAAAAAACAATAATGAACAATTTTTTCTATAATTAGCACAACTAGTGCTAAACTATTGAAAATTATAAAACCAAGTAAAATGGTTTGCAATTTATATGTTCCCAATATATTCCACGAATGACTATCTAATTCATAAATTGTATAATTATCACGTGACCAAAATTCAATTAAACCAGCATTTTGTAGCCAGGATTGGCTAAATAAAAGTAAAATATTCATTAATTCATTCAAAATTTCACATTTATTAAATAATGTTATTTCCATACATTTTGCTAAATTCATTTTTGTATTTAAATCCCTTTCGCATAACAATGGACTCCATAGCCATTCCTATAGATGTATCAACAGTGAGTGGCGGCACGTAATATCTGTCCAGACCGTAGGTTTTAATGCTATACCTGAGATACATGCGTTTTGATATGAACGAGACTAATTCCGGGCTATTTTTGGCGTACTCTCCACGATATTTCTCTTTAATAATATGTAGATATTTTCCTATTTTTGAATATAATTCACCTTGCTTGTCCTTTAATAGAGGGTAAAATTAAAATATTATATAGATTTATAATCAAGGTATATTATATAATATTATTCACCTTAAACAAATAGTAATTACTAGATTTACGTAGAGCAAGTCTTAAATAGCCTGTGTCCAACGCTTTAACAAGATCATTTACACTATCAATACGAATCTCTTTGGGTATTGCAATGAGAGAGTAAACACAACCGGCATAACAGGCGGTCAATACGAGTGACACAAATGCCCACAAAATAAACACAATTCTCAACGCATTTTGTTTGACGTATTGTTTGGCATAAAATGATTGTTGAAATAATATAACAATTACTGTCCATCGGGTTAGATATTTTGTTTTGTACATATTTTTAACGTTTATTATGTGAACAGATAACATTAATGTAATAATTGTTGAGATTAATAGAACCCAGATGTATTTATCGTATACATTTATTAAATTAACCAGGCGTTTATGTTTAGGCAATGGCGATGTGAATTGATATGAGTCCACACTATACGGGTAAGAATAGTCAATTACCCGATCTCTATCGCTTGTTAGCACAATACCACCAAACCCTATATCAGCTTGCTGTAATTTATGATGTTAATACATTAATTCATTATGGTTTTATTAATTAAAAAAATTTAAATAATACGTTTGTTTGTAGCTTGCCGATGATCCCGGTCCAATTGTTGTCGCTCAACATTTCACCATTTACCCCGTTGCAGTCAATTATATCATACGTAAGGTTTAGTAAGTTTGTGATAACTTTTATTATGTTGACATCTAAACCCGAAGTGATGTCTAATTTGCCATGGTTGGTTATATTTTGTATCGAAACAAATGGCGGTGACTATATTTGTTAAAATTTACTTATAATAGCTATTTATATAATTAAATATAAATTATAATTATAAAACTTACATGAATAGTTGCAATAGTTATATGTTTATTATTATTCATCATATTAATGGATTAATAAATTATAAAATTGGGTAAACACGGGTATTGAAGAGTAACATACTTTATGCATCATTTATGATCATCTTTATGAATTCAAAAATGTAGTAAGTAAATAATGAGAGAGGTAGATTCTAAATACATTCATTTAACTTACATTATTGGCTGCAATTGTTATTGTTTTATTGATTTGTCGCATAATTATTAACCATTAAGTTTTAAATGCTAGTGAGATACTTGTTTTTTAATTGCAATAAATAGCATTTAGAACATTGTTAGTACATTTAATAGCATGTAATAATTAGCAATTTTGTTGTCTACAATTAATCTCAATTGATGTAAAATGAGTTGTAATTAAAACAACATTAAGATCATAATTGCTTACTAACAGTATTCCAAAATATTGCATAAGTTTATGTGTACTATAATGTAAGAAATAGACCATGTAAATGTAATGGAGATGTCTAATTCAATTGAATAATTGTATAGTGTCTAATTGTTATACAGTATATAAAGGTAATAATTTAATACAATTATAATTTATAAAAAACTATAAACAATTTTCTCAATTAATAGCACAATTAATGCAAAACTGTTTAAGGCAATATAACCAAGTATAATTGTTTCAAATCTGCTAATGCTCAATACTTTCCATAAATGAGCATTTAATTCATTGACTGTGTAATTATCAAATTTAATTATACGCACATTTAATATAAACCTAGTATTACTGACATTAAATACTAATACTAAATATATGGTCGAAGTTACAATTAAAATAAGAACCTAGTCTCATTTATTATTTTATAAAAATAACACATAGAGCTGATGTAAATTTTAATCATACTAACTATGTTTCTACACTAAATTCCGTTTGAGGTATGTGACTTTGCAATCATAAAGTACATTAGAAACTACAATTAAATGTACTTTAAAGTAAATAAAAGTAATTTCGGCAATGTAATCTAATAAAGTAATTTAATAATGTAAAAATGTAAGTTACTATTTTTAATAAAAATTATGTGTTATATTTTAAGTGGATTAATTTATTAAATTGTATAATGTTTTAATAATCTGTTTACAAATAATTAACTTAATTTTATCAATATAAATAATGAACAATTTTCTCTATAAATAGCACAACTAGTGCTAAACTATTGAAAATTATAAAACCAAGTAAAATTGTTTGCAATTTATCTGTTCCCAATATATTCCATGAATGACCATCTAATTCATCTATCGTATAATTATCACGTGACCAAAATTCAATTAAACCAGCATTTTGTAACCAGGATTGGCTAGATAAAGTAAATTGTTTATTAGTTCAATATTAGATATCAAACTTGATCATTTCCACACATTTTGCTAAATTCATTTTTGTATTTAAATCCCTTTCGCATAACAATGGACTCCATAGCCATTCCTATGGATGTGTCAACAGTGAGCGGCGGCACGTAATACCTGTCCAGACCATACACTTTGATGCTATACGTGAGATACATGCGCTTTGATATGAACGAGACTAATTCCGGACTATTCTTGGCGTACTCTCCACGATATTTCTCTTTAATTAGCTGAAGGTGTTTTCCTATTTTTGAATATAATTCACCTTGCTTGTCCTTTAAAAAAGAGTAAAATTAAAACATTAGCATTATTAAAAACATCCATGTTTAGTATGTTACAATATATTCACCTTAAACAAATAGTAATTACTAGATTTATGTAGGACAAGTCTTAAATAGCCAGTGTCCAGCGCTTTAACAAGGTCATTTATACTATCAATACGAATCTCTTTGGGTATTGCAATGAGAGAGTAAACACAACCGGCATAACAGGCGGTCAATACGAGTGACACAAATGCCCACAAAATGAACACAATTCTCAACGCATTTTGTTTGACATACTTTTTGGCATAAAATGATTGTTGAAATCCGATTACAATTATTGTCCATCGGTTCAGACATTTGGTTTTGTATATGTTTTTAACATTTATTATGTGGATAAATAGCATTAATGTCATACTTGTTGTGATTAATAGAACCCATATGTATAGATCGTATACATTGATTAAATTAACCAGGCGCTTATGTTTAGGCAATGGCGATGTGAATTGATATGAGTCCATACTATGAGGGTATGAATAGTCAATTACCCGATCCCTATCGCTTGTTAGCACAATACCACCAAACCCTATATCAGCTTGCTGTGTTTTATAATGTAAATTAATTAATTCATTATGATTTAATTAATTAAGTAGATTTTAGATAATACGCTTGTTTGTAGCTTGCCAATGATCCCGGTCCAATTGTTGTCTCTCAACATTTCACCATATACGCCGTTGCAATTAATTATATCATATGTAAGGTTTAGTAAGTTTGCGATAACTTTTATTATATTGACATCTAGACCCGAAGTTATTTCTAATTTGCCAAGCTTGGTTATATTTTGTATTGAAACAAATGGCGGTGACTATGTTGATAAAAATTAATTTTTAATAGTAATTATTATAATTATAATTATAAACTTACATGAACAGTTGCAATTATAATATGTTTATTATTATTCATCATATTTTTAGGTCCTTTATAATTCCGTATTATTTATTTTTACTTTAACTAAAATGATAAATTAGAAAATATTTTATTAAATAAATAAAACTAGTAACAAACAAAAATTGCCGGTAATATTTATTTTCATGGAAAGTTATGGTAATATTTAATTTATTTTAATATAAGTAATTGTAATCAATAATATATTTAAATATTAAATACAGAATAGTAAACAAGTATTATGTTGAAATAAATAAATATTTTAGTTTACATTTCTTTTTGTATTATTCCTTTAATATATTCTATTAATATTCCGTACGTATAAACGATATGAATAATATTTCAATAGATTAAACTTGGTTATTTGTTATATAAATAATAACTAAACACAAGTTGATTTATTGTAAATATAAATTGATCATTTACTATTTGCGAAAATGGTAATTAATTTTTCTAAACGCACTTGTTTGATATCTATTTATATAATTTATTTTGACAATATTGTTGCGAAACAATTTACATATTTATAGTAAATAATATATGATAACTAAAGTTGCAAAATAAATCACTTTTAAAGTTTAATGCATTTAAAATACTATTATAAATTAATTATTAAGATATAATGTAATTCAATATCAAGAACAAAAGTATCAACATTGATAAAATAACATTTCAAACATAAGTGACATGACTGCTATTATAACACCTAAAATATATGCAATAAGTATAGTATAAAAGCGTTGCAAACTTAAAGCCACAACATTATTCTTGATTATATTGTTTGCAATCAACGCTTTAGTCCAACGATTAATTAGTCCCGTATTAATCATTTGCATTATTCTGTTAATTAAAAAAATTAATTTTAACTAAAGTTATAAAAATAATTATAAAAATTACAAACTTATTACAATTTATTAAACACATGTTTGTATTGAAAACCCTTTCGGAGGGCCATTGACTTGAGATTAGTGTTGAGAGACGTCTCGTCATTAATGGGAGGCATATAATAACGATGGGTTTGGTGTTGTTGTAATGCATACGTTAAATACGTACGGAATAATAGCACAGAATATGTTCTAGGTGAGTTGTTTAGAAATTCAGTTAGGTTGGCTATTGTTTTCACCTGGACGTACTTTGCTAGTTTTCCAAATAATTCACTGTGTTTGTTCTAAAATATATAAATTTTAATAAACATTGTAAGTTTTGTAACAAAATATATAACGTATGTTGTTATTTTAGTTTGTTATTACTACAAGGTATATTAATATAACTTATATTACTCTATATAACTATTATTAAATGAGGTAATACCTTAAATAATTGAGTTTTTGTAGAGGTGCCATTTAATACTATAATTTCCAGTTGGCTATTTTTTGCTGCTTCAGCCAGAGCATTAACTGTTTCAATTTTAATTTGATCAGGGTGGCTTATGAGTGCGTATACAGAGCCTCCAAAACAAGCGGCAATAATAACCGAGGTTAATAACCAAATGCACATGATTAATTTATAACTTGTTTGGTCTTGATTGAATTGAATTTTTTGCAATATCATCAAAATTATTTTAAATACTGAATTATTATAATAATTAAATTTCAATAAACCCTTTACGAGTGCCATAAATGCAATCCATAGAGTTAATAATAACCAGATCTTAATGTCAAATATTTTAAACATGTTTAAAAATAGTTTATTATGCGAAACGGGTGCCGTAAATGTGACCGATTCAATAGCGTATGGGTAAATATAGTCAATAACCTTTGACCTTTCTTCATTTAATGCAACCATGCTTATTCCGATATCAGCTTGCTGAAATTAAGTAATGCAAATACAAGTTTAACCATTTATTAATTACAAAACCAAATTTATTACCTGTTTATGTAATAGACTTATAATTCCAGTCCAATTATTATCGGGTAATTTATTTCCCCAATTCATGTGACAGTCTATGATATCGTACGTAAAATTAAGTACTTTTTGCAATGATTTAATTATTTGAAAGTCTATTCCGTCAGTGAATTCAAGCCTTTTATTGTTGGCATTAAATTGTAATTTGACAGATGGCATGATCTATGTAAATTAATTTTAATTTTGGTAAAGTTTTAGTTTTAATTGCCATGGCCATAATAAATTTTAAAAACTTACATTGTTTGTTGCAATAATTATATGTCCACCAATTGATTTCATTGTAATTGCTATAAAATATTTATTATTATGATTAAACTAATTTAGATATTATTAATAACTTGATATAAATCTAACTATCACTATATATCACAAATAGTTATTATGATGAGTATGTTAAATTAATTGTTTTTTATTAGTATGGAATATTTTAATATTTATTATGTAATAAATGTTTGTTTATATGTATCTAATTATAGTAAAAGGAATTCAATCATAATATGTTTATTAATAATTTTTATGTTGATGTTTAATGTACAAACATTTAGATAATAAGTTATTAATATTTGGTCAATACTTGTTAGATGAATTATATTATAAAAAATAGTAATAGTTTATACATCAAATAATTATTATTAAAATATATTTAATAATATTATGTTAGATCTCATGTGACATTTATGAAGTAAAATTCATTCTGTTTATTACAAAATAAGCTGGATAATAATATTTGTTATTTTACCATTAACAATCAATCAAATTAATCATTATGAATAAATATTATAATTTCATTTTATTACCTGTTGTCAATAATGTTGAATTTATTATGAAATAATTATGTCATTTAATGTACAAATGTGAAAAATAATTTGTCATTAAGAAACTTAATGCGGTACATTATTTTAATCATGTAAAGTTGTTTAGATTTATTAATTTTTGATTTCGTATGGTAAATTTAAAAATTGGCTTATAAAAATTAGTTTACTTTTTAAATTATCATTTTGCTTTGACATTTAATGGACAAATAAACTATTTTTAATGTTAACAAAGTGGCATTTTATATAAATAACATTAATTTTTTTGATAAATTAAGATTAATTGATTTTGTACATCAATGTAGAATTATTATTTATGAATAATAATTAAACATTAGCAAAAATATTTCTAATAACACACAAATAAAACTAACTAACACACCAACACTGTATATAATAAATATAGTGTAGAATTTAACCATGCTCAATGATCTTAATGTGTATTTATAATCGGGGCTAATATTAGTATGTTTTTGTTTCATCCAGTGATTAATTAGACCCGTATTAGCCATTTGTGTAATTCTATTTGACCATGAACAAATTATTATAAATATCAAGTTGTATATTATAGTATAAATATAAGTAATTATAATTACATTTTATTAAATACATGTTTGTATTCAAAATTTTTTCGCAATGCCATAGATTTAATGTTAATCATTAAAGACATCGGGTGTACATAATATCTGCTATTAATACTTGATTGCTCTAATAAATAAGCAAGGTAATGTCGGCTTAATAATACAGCAAACGTCTCGGGTGTATTAGCCATGAATTCTGGTAATGGTGTAGGTAACTTTTTTAACTCCACATAACGTTCAAGTTTTTGAGATAATTCACTATGTTTATTCTAGAAATTAATAAATTGTAAAATATTTACATTTAAATTAAATTTTATTAATTCGACCTTAAATAATTCTCGTTTGGTTGACACTCCTGCCAATGCAATTAAATGTAGCTCGTTGTTTCGGACAGAGTTAGCTAAATCATCTATGGTATCTATATTGATTTGGTTTGGGTGTTGTATTAGGGAATATACACATCCGGCATAACTTGATGCTAATATAAGACATACTAAAACCCAAATGATAATAATTATTTTATTAGAATATTGATTGCAAAGTGTTTTATCAATGTAAGTTTGTTGCAATAATGTTGATACTAGGTTAAATAAAATGTTGTTAAATTTTCTTTTGGTTGTTGTATGATTCAAAACTAAGGATAGGATCATGATTGAAGTAAATAATGAAATCCAAACAGCAACATCATATATGCCAAATAAATTGATATATTGGCTATATTTAGGATTTGGAGCATTGAAAGTAATATCATCGATAACATATGGGTAAATAAAGTCCACGTAGTTTAACCTATCTTCAGTTAATGCAATAACTCCAACACCAATATCAGCTTGCTAAATAAAAATTATTATCATGGCATAAAGTTAATTGGATAAATTACCTTTCTCTGTAATTGGCCCACAATTCCTGTCCAGTTATTGTCAGGCATTTTAATTCCCCAATTCATGTGACAGTCAATGATATCGTACGTAAAATTTAACAATTGTTGCAATGTTTTTATTATATGCGAATCATAACCTTGGTTAAAATCGAGCTTATTGTTTGTGGGATCTTTGCGTATCGTCACAAATGGCATAACCTATTAAGGTAAATAATTATTAAGTTATGTTAATCATTAAATTAATTATTTCGATTGTTACATTATTTGTAGCGATAATCAATTTCTTGTGATTTAAATTCATTTTACAAAAATTAATGACATTTACACAGATTTATAAACTAAGTTAATTGGTTTATTTTGCTATAAATACAATTTAAATATAATATTTCAATCAATGTAAAACACAATATTAATTTTATTTATTTTTTTGTAACAAGATGTTGTTGGATATATTGTACATATGTAATAAACATAAAGTAAATATTGTGCATATATAAATGTAATACATTAACAAACAATAAACATTTTTAACCACAATTCAATCTGAATAATGTGGTTTATAGGATCGTTCGGCTACCTCTCCCCCCCTCCGCCCCCCGCTCTATGGGATTTAACATAGGATTACAGCTTAAACCTATGGCTATACTTTAACATGAAATTCTTGAGTCTATGGGGAATTAACATGGAATTACAGCATAAATCTATGGCTATACTTTAACATGAGTAATGTTAAGTCTATGGCAATTTTAAGTCTATGGGTAATGCTAAATCTATGACATAGGATTAACATGGGAAATTCTAACTCAATGGGATAGGGACAACATGGGTAATGCTAAGTCTATGAACAATGATAAGTCTATGACATATGGACAACATGCGTAATGCTAAATGGGCAATGGTAAGTCTATGGCATAGGGATAACATGTGTAATGGTATATAAATGGGACAATGTGATTATAAATGAATCTGTCATAATAAATAGAACTAATTGTTGTCAAAAACATTTAAAATTCTCCCAGCTAAGTTATTATCATACGATAATATGCCTAATCAGGTGTCAATGATAATGGAACGGCGATTCTTACCATTTTTATTTATGTATTTTCACGTCGGTAACTATTATATACCGCTCGCCATGTTGTCAAAAACATTTAAAATTCTCAAAATAATAATAGTGAAAGTATTCTAACAATAGTATTGAAAAATTAAAAATATTTGATGCATTTCCCGAATTGTGGTTAACGCATAGCATCGCGTGTGAACCTTGTTTAATTATAGCAAAATATCAATAAATATTTTGTTTATTTAGTGTTATTAAAACATAAAAATAACCATTTGTAGGACATGTCAATACTTTGTTAGTATTTGTTTTGTAATAATGTATTTTTACAATATTTTTCAGAATATTCAATAATAAATATAAATAAACTAAACATTTTGCCAATCATAAAAATGATAAATATTGTGTTAAAACTAAACAAGGTTAATGGCTTCCATGTGCGTTTATTAACATGTACTAATTTCTTTGTTACCATATTTTTAAACCAATAATTATATAAACCGGCATTAGTTATGCGAACAATTCTATTAAATTAAAATTAATTGTTAATTATAATTGTAATTTAAGTTAATATAATATAACTTACATTTGATTGAACTCATCCTTGTATTGAAAATCTTTTCGCATTGCGATTGCATTCATAGCCATAGAAAGCGATGTGTAATCAGTGGCGAGCGGTATATAATAGTTACCGACGTGAAAATACATAAATAAAAATGGTAAGAATCGCCGTTCCATTATCATTGACACCTGATTAGGCATATTATCGTATGATAATAACTTAGCTGGGTGAATTATTTTAACATGTTTGCCAATTTTCTTATAAAGATCGCCATTTTTATCCTTTCAAAGAAATTACTCATAATATTTTCAGAGAGAGAGAGAGAGAGAGAGAGAGAGAGAGAAATTACCTTAAATAAATGATAGCCAACCGAACCTGAAAATGACACAATTTGAACATGGCCGTTTAATACTTCCGTAGATAACTTGTCGATTGAATCAATTTTTATTTCATTAGGGATTGACATTAATGAATAAATACAACCAGAAAAGCATGTGCTTATTATGGCACAAACATATAACCATGCACCAATAAATAATCGCAAATTAAATATCCTGATTCTATAAACATTTACATCTTGATGCAATAAAATTGTAAACAATGTCCAGTGATTTGGATATTTTATGCCATGGTAGATAAAATTTATTTTCAACATTACAAATAATAACATGATGGAAATGATTAATGATAGCCAAATATAATTATCAAAAAAATTAAACATGTTAAAATAGCGTTTAAAATATGGCACCGGTGCGTTGAATGTGTACGAATCAATTAAGTAGGGCTGTGTAAAGTCTACAGCTTGAACTCGCTCATCAGTTAGAGTTATGGCATTTATGCCAATATCAGCTTGCTACAATTAATTTTAGTATAATTCTAAATCTTTTTCATATGAGGGTTTTGCATAATTAAACTTACAAGCATTAAAACATTAAATAATTACCTTATTATAAAGAAGTCCAACAATTCCGGTCCAATTATTATCAGCGGTTTTACTACCATAATCCATATGACAGTCAATTATTTTATACGTAAAGTTTAGTAATTGTTGAGCAATTTTAATTATATTAACATCCAATCCATACACAAATTCCATCTTGTTCAAATGCGGGTTAAACATAATACCTGCATCTGGTGGTGCCTTTTAACCATCATCAATTGATTCCAATTAATATCATAATTATTAATTTATATTTTAATGGAAATAATATAATTGGCTTACATTATTGGCTGCAATCGTTATTTCTTTATTAATTTGTCGCATATTGTATTAATTTTTAAATATTAGTTGTTTGATCAAAATTTTTCGACAACACGTTATTTCATTGTAATACATTTTTGTAAAAAATTTCATTTATAACATTGTCAGTACATTTAATAACATGTAATAATTAATAACTTGTTGTCTACAACTAATCTTAATCGATTTAAAATACATTGTAATTAAAACATCATTAAGGTCATAATTACATACTAACATTATTTCATGGTATTAATTTAAGACTATTAAATAAGTTTATGCGTACTCTAACATAAGAAATAAACCATAAAAATGTAGTTGTCTAATTCAATTGAATAATTGTATAATGTTCAATTGCTTTAGGTACTTGTTAAAGTTATTTATTATAATATTAACTTGTCAATCATACTCGATTTATGATAGGTTATGTTTTTCTACTTTGAATTTGAGTAATTCTATGAACTAAATGATTAAATATTGATATATAAAATTATTTACAACATTATAAATATTGTATTAAGATAGAACATGATCAATAGGGCCATTTGTCTTGAAGATTAATTTTTAAATAATTTATAATTAATAATTATATAATAATATTAATAATTATTCAATAATTTATTAATTATAACTAATTCAGATACACAACAATAAGATTGAAATAAGTTGTTTTTACCAGCTTTTAATACAGGGCTAACTATAGATATTTTAATGTCATTTGGTATTTATTTTGTGTTAATAATGCTATTAACAAAAGCGGATTTGTACGAACGTTTGTACGTAAATAGTTTTATGCATCACTTAGGAATAGTGAAGCATACTGTAGGTGTATTAAAACACATACACATACATTATTGCAGTTGTTTTGAGTAAACATTATGTTGGTGCAAAACACGATAAGAATTAACTCCAGGGCACGTGATTTATACGTAATTTTGACTAGAATTCAAAACACGTGTTAATAACGATCCAGTGTTTGAGTTCATTGTTTGCTATATTTTATGTGAAAATAGATTTTATATTTTTGTTTACATATTTAATTAATAAATGAAATAATTTTAAATAGTTTGATTAAATTTAACAATTATATGTTTTGCACCAACATAATGTTTACTAAAAACAACTGCAATAATGTATGTGTATGTGTTTTAATACACGTACAGTATGCTTCACTATTCCTAAGTGATGCATAACAATATTTACGTACAAACGTTCGTACAAATTCGATCTTTGGCTATTAAATAAATAATATAAGAATTTTGATATACCGTTAACACAATTTTTTATAACAATATTTTTAATTAATTTTATTTTAAATAGTAATTAAATTTTTCATTCAGATTTGTTATATTTAAAAATTTTCAATACATTCAGTATATCTTTCATTGATATTTTTAATATTAAATAAGTTGTTATTATTGTTAATAATTACATTTTGATTTACATTATCTGTTATATCAGTATATTTTGCTGCAAATATTTCACGAAACATTTCACAAAAATCTACATTATTATCATAACTTATTGATCGACAACGATGTCTCTATTAGAGACTTGGAGTAGAAAAGCCAATTGTCATACACAACATTAAAATTATGCTTCAAAGTTTGGATTAAAAATTATTAATCATTCAAATGAATGAACATATTATACACAGAGGGTATAAAATTTATAAAATTCAACTTTTGTTATTAATAAATAATTCATTAACAATTCTAACATATTTTGGATCGACTTTTGATTGTGAACAATTTTTTTTATTAATGAAAGCGATTAAAAATGACAAAACTAATCGTTATTGCCAAAAGACATTGAGATCACGTTTGAAAATATGGTCAACGAATACGATTGAGTCAAATATTAATAAAATTGTTGATAATTGCAAACAATACCAGAAATATCATTAAATGTGATTTAAATGACTTTTGTGGATAGACTGAAAGCCAACCACCTATAAAAATGGGTGATAAACAATTAGGTTGACATTCACGCGGTGTTTCTTGTTTAAACTGACAAACCTAAATTTTTTTACCGACCGTTGCGCCACCTATTTATGGCACACTGTGAATATGAATCTGGCTAATTTAAAAAAACGTTGCCGATTAATAATTTATACAAATAACTTATATTAATATTATAATGCAAAACATGTTTATGACTACAGGTGTCGAACTTTTTGAAATTCATATTATGCGCCAAAGTTAAAATCAATCAAACAGTGTGAACTGATACAGTGACCAATCAACATTAAGAAAGAAAGGCCTTTAGAGAGGCCCTTCGACATCAGTATTTATGACAATAAGTTACAAATATATACAAATGTATGTTAAAAATTAATAATCCATAAAGTAATAAACAATTTTCCTTGTAACAAATTCAATAAGTAATATAAATAGCGCAATACTATTACCAATAATGTAAATAATAAATATTGTATTAAAACTAAACATGTTTAAAGACTTCCACGAGAGCTTATTTGTATGTGTCATTCGCGATGTGACCATATTGTCAAACCAGTAATTATATA